>CANJKZ010000199.1:870000-1148015 GCA_947471745.1 Closterium sp. Naga37s-1 | reverse complement strand
CGCGCCTCGAAAGAATGTCGAACTGCTAATGACGAACCGCTGCGACGCGCCTCAAAAGTATCTATTGACCGTTCACTCTTGAGAATGCCTGACGATGGAATCGCGGCTAGCGTCGAGTTGAGGAGCAATAGCCAGAGGTTTGGATGGGATGATCATCAATCGCTTTGAAGGATTTACGCGTTGAGGCAATGGTGGAAGAAAAAAGGGAACGAGGAGGATCAGGGCAAAGGGATTGCCCGTTTCTGACTGAAGGGCTAGGAAAAGTAGGGAGTGGAGGATTCGATAAACCGACCTTCTGTCAAACGTACAGTCTGAACACGATAAGACATGTACAAACAAAGACATATAACCTAGAGAAGATAACAATCTAAGCACTAGCAAATCAAATTATAAGTACATGCTAAAGAACAACATACTGTCTTATGTACACAGGCCTGGCAAATTAACACCTCCCCTCTCCACTACCCTCCCCACCTGCACCTAACCTCCTGTCTTCCCGAGCCTCAGCCGCAGCCTCGGCCCGAACGCGATCCGGGTCCTTGGGATACGTCCAATACAACCACCCATAGCAAGCACAGCAAATAGCAAACGGCAATGCCATAGTCCAGAACAAACCCAGCGACAAAGCCTCTGCATTCTTAGCATCCACAGCCATTTCGCGTGGCTCCTGCTGCGGCGGCCTGCACGAGCTACTGCTGCTTACACCACTACTACTATCACCGCCCAAAGCAGTGGCATCGGCAGGTTCGGGCGAGGGCGGGATGTACCCGAAACCAAGCCTGGGCGAGGTAGCCCACAGTGGTGGAGCAAAGGCTGCTATGGACATTTCAAAGGTTCGGTCGAGGGCGTATATGTCCATGCGGAGTCTCTCAGGGACTATCTCTGCAAAATGGGGCTGGGGGGTCGTGGGGAGATGGGGAGGGAGTAGAGGGGAAAGGAAAGAGCAAGGGAAAGAGGGAAGGGTGAAGGGGGAAAGAGGGGACACATGAGAGTGAATGAGGCAAACATAGGAGGGACAGCGTGAAAGAGATAAAGAGAGAAGAGAGAAGGATGAACTTGAGGAACTACGGATGGGATGTGTCTTGTCATCATGCGCGTGAGGCATCACGCACTCAGTCATTTCTGGCCTACTTCTGAAGACACACAGGAGCGAACTATCTGTTTACTTGGTGCTGGCCTGTTTGTTCCCGCATTGCTGCCTTGCATCCAAACACACTCACTTGTTGGTACGCAGCATTCAGCATTCCAGAGATAGAAACCCCATGAGGGTCAACACCATAATGTACACCATAAAATCTCGGGCGATTGCGGCACCAACCTCAGCAGCACTGTCGACAGCACCACCGCCGACCCTGCACTGACTGCGCACACACCAGCCTCCCCCCATCCGGCCACCTTCTAGCCACCATCTCATCCCCAAACCACCCGCCAAACAGGCCCCCAAGCTGCACGCGACGGTGAACACGGAGAGGAGAACCGCAGTGGAAGCATGGGAGAAGCCGAGGAGCTCGAACCACATGGGGAAGAATGCGCCTGCTGCCAGGGGAAGGAGCCTACGACCCCTGGGCTATGATCAGCTGGAAGGTTCGGATTCGGGAGGACTTTGAAGACGTCTGAGAGGAATGTGGAGGAGTGAGGGGAGGAGAGGGGGGTGGGGAGGAGTGGGGAGTGGTGGGTGGGATGGGAGTGGGGGAGAGTGGGTGTGGGGAGGATGTGGAGAGGCGGTGGTGGGAGGAGGTGGGTTGGAGTGGGTGTCGATTCGTCAAATTGAGACTGCTGCTGCTGCTGCTGCTGCTGCTCCTCCTGCTGTTGGTGGTGGTGGTGGGGCTGCTGCTGCTGTTGCTTCAAGTGTAGGGTATGGTCTTCAGATAGCAACGGCTCTACAGTGCGCTCCTCTTGTGTCCCGGGGTCGTCAGTTAGGCTAGTCAAGGCGTTATTGACCTGGTGGAGAGAGGCGGGAGAGAGGCGGGAGAGAGGTTGGAGAGAGGTTGGAGAGAGGTTAGAAAGATAGAGAGAATGGAAAAGAGGGAGGCGGGGAAAGAGGGGGGCAGTGGGTGGCACGAGAGGAGGGGTGGTGTAAAAGTGCTGATTGCAATGGCTTTGTCGTGCACTCCAGTTTGCCCCGGGTCGTCACTCAAAAAGTCTGTTGCCCGCAAGGAAAGAGGTAAAATTCCATTCTCGCATGTGCTGAAGTGCCAGAGCTTTCCTGTCATGTGCGAAGAGCCAGAGCACAGCAGGCAAGCCCAGACTAACCACAGTCACTATGATGAAAGCCATGCGCCACCCGGCTAGGCCGAAGAATGCGTAGCAGGCGAGGGAGATGCCGAGGGTGAAGGGTTAAATGCACTCTACAGTCGACTCAATACTCACTTGACCGTGGTGGGTGCCGGGTCGTGCGCAAAGAGCCAGAGCACGGCTGCCAGAGCCAGGCTGACGACCGTGACTATAATGAAAGCCATGCGCCAGCCCGCTAGCCCAAAGAAGGCGCAGCAGGCGAGGGAGATGCCGAGGGTGAATCCGAGGGTGTATTGTGGTGCAATGACAGGTTGTCGACTCAAAACTCACTTGACCGTGGTGGGAGCCGGGGTGTGCGAAGAGCCAGAGCATGGCCGCCAAACCCAGGCTGACAGCGGTGACTATAATGAAAGCCATGCGCCAGCCAGCGAGGCCGAAGAATGTGTAGCAGGCGAGGGAGATGCCGAGGGTGAATCGAGGATGTTGCCAAAGTTGGTGACAAACTGCAGCCAGCCGAACATGCATGCCGCGCGTGCTGTTGCTGGCTGAATCAGCGACTAGCGACTGGATGGCCGGGATGACCAGTGCTAGGCCGACTCCATTCAGACCCCGCCATGCCGCCACCTGAGGGGGGGAGTTGGAGGAAGGAGAGAGGGAGTGGGGACAAGAGATGCGGTATCTCAGATGTGAAGCGCAAACCCAAAGTTGGTGACGAACTGCAGCCAGCCGAACGCCATGCCCCTCGTGCTGTTGCTGGCTGAGTCGGCGACTAGCGACTGGATGGCGGGATGACCAGTGCTAGGCCCACCCCGTTGAGACCCCGCCATGCCGCCACCGGGGGAAAGGGGGGGGTGTGGGTGAAGAGAGGAAGGAGAGAGGCGGTGGAGGAAGAAGGGTGTGGCAGCAACAGTTGGTGGTGCTGTTGCTGGCTGAATCGGCGACTAGCCACTGGATGGCCGGGATGACCAGGGCTATACCCACCCCGTTGAGACCCGCGCCATGACCCCAACTGAGCAGGGTTGGATGGGCCGGAAAGTGAGGAAGGAAAGAGAGGGTTGGGAAGGGAGGACCAGAGATGGGATGACCAGTGCAAGCCCCAATCTGTTGAGACCCTCCATGCCGCCACCTGGGGGGGAGGAAGGAGGGATGGGAATGGGCGCGCACAGAGGAAAGGGGGAGGTGGGATAAGGGCCAGAGCTGAGATGACCCAAGATGACCCATTCACTGGAACCAGCTTCTCAGGTACCTCACAGCAGATGCTGAGTGCAGTGCAGAGTTACCTTGAAGGTGGTACCTTGAGTGAGAGTGATAAACAGTGGGGATTTACATCATACTGCCACCACTAGTCACTGCTTACTTCATAGTAGGTGGTGGCAAAGCCAACGCCCAGCGTGGCGGTGGCCCATGTGAACGCACCCACTGTAATCACTCGCACTCGCATGCACTGGTAGGTAGGTGAGTGAACACAAGTCACCTGATCCATTCACCTCAAAACCTTACTCCCTCACTGCTCCCTACCTCATAGTAGGTTGGTGGCGATGCCGACCCCCAGAGTGGCGATGGCCCATGTGAACGCACCCACTGCAATCACTCGCAATCGAGTGCACGTGGTAGGCGCAAGTCACCCCACTTATTCACCTCAAAACCGCTTCTAGGTACTCTCTCACTCCTCCTTACCTCATAGTAATTGGGGCAATGCCAACGCCCAGAGTGGCGATGGCCCATGTGAACGCACCCACTGCAATCACTCGCACTCGTGGCATCCAGTGGGCCAGCCATGGGGTGAGCGGGCAGGTTAAGGCCTGTGGTGTTGGAGGGAGAGAGGTAGGTAGCGCAAGTAAGGAGGTGGAGGGCCTGGAGGGGAAAGCAGCAACTCGCACTCGCGGCATCCAGTGGGCTAGCCATGGGGCGAGGGGACACGTCAATGCCTGGGGTGGTGGGTGGCGGGGAGGCAGGGGGAAACTAGTGATGGGAACGAGGGGTACATGTGGGCTTTGAGCGATGGGGTACATGTGGGCTTTGAGCGATGGGGTACATGTGGGCTTTGAGCGATGGGGTACTAGAGTTGAAAACACTCAAGACATCCAGTGCGCCAGCCATGGGGACTTTTGAGTCGACTCAAAAGTCAACTCGTACTAGAGTTGAAAACACTCAAGACATCCAGTGCGCCAGCCATGGGGACTTTTGAGTCGACTCAAAAGTCAACTCGTACTAGAGTTGAAAACACTCAAGACATCCAGTGCGCCAGCCATGGGGACTTTTGAGTCTACTCAAAAGTCAACTCGTACTAGAGTTGAAAAACACTCAAGACATCCAGTGCGCCCGCCATGGGGGACTTTTGAGTCGACTCAAAAGTCAACTCGTTCTAGAGTTGAAAACACTCAAGACATCCAGTGCGCCCGCCATGGGGACTTTTGAGTCGACTCAAAAGTCAACTCGCTCGTACTAGAGTTGAAAACACTCAAGACATCCACTGCGCCAGCCATGGGGCGAGCGGGCAGATGAAGGCCTGGCAGGGGTCAGCTCAGCAGGCAAGATAAGGATGATACGGAATGGTGAGACGGAGGAGTATGTGAGTTAGTAGAAATTAGAAGGCAGCTCAAAGCACTTGCGGCATCCAGTGCCCCAGCCAGAGGTGAAAGCCTGGGGAGCGAGAGGTGCGGAGGAAAATATTGGGCTTTAAGTCGGCTAATAGCACATATGCTGGACCAGCCAGGGGGCGAGAGGGTATGTGAAGGCTTGTCATGCCATAAAATTCGACCATTATGACATACCTTGATTTGCCATGCCACCCCTTAAACACTGCCATGCCATGCCAACATGCTCCAACCACCAACGCACCACGACTATCCCACCACCCGCGATTATTCAACCCTTCACCTCCCCACTTTCCCCCTTTTCCCCCCTCCCCTCCCCGCCACCCCACCTGCACGAGTGGCGCACGAGAGTGAGAGTGCCCAGGGCTTGGGGGTGACACGCCATGCCAAGACATGCCATACCATGCCATGAGATGCCATGCTATCTCCCCACCACAACCCCCCATTTCCCCCCCACCTCTCAGCCCCCCCACCTGCACGAGCGCGCGCACGAGCGTGAGAGTGCCCAGGGCTTGCGGGGGACGCGTGAAACGCTTGGCCCCACCTGCTCGGGGGAGATTGGGGGGGAGGGGGGAGGAGGGGGAGGAGGGAACGTGCGTTGGCGTGAGGAGAGAGGCTTGCAGCGCGAGAAAGGCTTGGCCCACCTGAGGAAGTAAGAAGGCGGGGAACAGGGAGCGGCTGGAAAAAAAGGAGGGAGGGAAGTGGGTAGAATGGGGGCAGCTGTGGGGGTGAGAAAACGGGGGAGGGGTTTGCAGGTCGAGAATGAGAACTGGCTGGGGGAAGTTGAAAACGGCAGCGGAGAAGGGAATGCCTGGCATAGCTAAACCGTGAGGTGGCGGTAGGGGAAGGGAATGTGTGGTCCGCGGTATGCGTGCGTGACAGGAAGAGGTACGAGGGAGTTAAGAGAGATACAAGAAACGGACAGAGGTACAAACGAGTAAAAATATACAACGAGAGCCTTATGGTTCCTAAGGACCCGAAGTTGGGGTGGGGAAGAGTGGAAATAGCCCTCGCGGAAGACTTGAGAGTGGTCTCGTTACAATAAAGAAACGCGTTGCAATTAGTGGAGGAGATTTCGCAGTAAGCACACCTCGTTATAAACGGCAGGAAGAAGCGCCCTCGTCCGCCCTCTCTACAATCGCGGCGATGTTGACTATAACGAGGGTGCGCAGCCGAATGTCTTTCCACCATGACCACATGACGTCAGCCCTGAGATTATAGCGCGAGGAGGACGCGACGCGCGTAACGACGTCCTTAATCGTCGACGCGGATCTGGGCGAGAGCGAGGAGGTCGAAGGAGGGGAACGCGAGCCTACCGCGGCGGCGACGATCGAGCTTTAAAGCTCATGGCAGGACGGAGGACGCTACACAATATTCAGTCGACTTGAACGCTGCTACGCGGAGCAACGTGGCATGTCAGGGCTCAGCAGCAGGCAGGGAAGGTCGCGAGGGTCGACGGCCGTCGTCGAATGGCCGAGCCCAGGCCGCATCACTGGTGGTTGTCAGGATTCAGTTTTTTTTTTGCTGTGAGGTGAGAGAGTGATGGACTGATGAAATTCAGCTCGTTTTGTGTGAATCTGCATGTGCATGCATTCAGGGACCTTGAGATTGCCGGCTGACGTTGGAAGTCATGACTCATGCTTCGATTGTAGCAGGGAACGCGAGTTTCTGTAGTGAATCCTACAACGCGCAACCAACCAAAATGCACCAATGAATAGTCCAAGCCCACCCACAATACCCTAGCAATGAGTTGCTAGATGATTGAAAGAAATTGTATTAGCAGGTGAAGGCTGAAGTACATGCTTGGTCAAATAGAGACCTATGGTTAATGGTTGAGAAGGCTCTTTATGAACTGCCTTGCACATATCACTGAATGTGATTGTGGTACAAAATTTGTCCAGGGGCTTCGACAGGGGCAGAGGATTACGTGGATGCACAATCTTTGAGCACATTCTCCACCTTTGATTAAGTAGTCTTTGAACAACGTGCCCCAGGGCTGCAGCAGCGCCTGGTGGATAAAGGCCAGCTCAATGCAGCGATACCAGCCATTCCTACAAAGCCCTTATAAGGGTGTCATTTCCCCCTTGCTTTCCCCCACCTCTGATAGTCTTTGAACGCCGTGCCCCAGGGCTGCAGCAGCGCCTGGTGAATGAACGCCAACTCAACGCAGCAGTCGGGGTGCCAAGCATTGGTTGCAAGAGGCTACTCGCTTGGGATAATATTCTGTTGCTAATGCTTCATTTGCCCCTTGCCTTCCTCCACCTCTGATAATCCCCATACGACGTGCCCCAGGGCTGCAGCAGCGACTGGTGAATGAACGCCAGCTCAATGCAGCAGTCGGGGTGCTGAGCGTTGGGCTCCACATGGTAAAGCAGATAGCCCACGCTCTCCAGGTGGTACACCATTGGCAGCGTGATGCCGGGGTTGTTGACGCTGGGAAGGAATAAGGGCACGGTAAAGGGATTCACAAAGCAGGGACATGAGTGGGCTGTCTCAAGACACATGAGCATTGGGCTCCACGTGGAAGAGCAGATAGCCCACGCTCTCCAGGTGGTACACCATTGGCAGCGTGATGCCGGGGTTGTTGACGCTGGGGGTTAAGAAGAACAGTGGAAAAGGGTGCATAAAGCAGGGAAAATATTACACAAGTGGGTTGTCTTCCCACACATGAGCGTTTGAGCTCCGCGTGGACGCGCAGATAGCAAGCCCTCTCCAGGTGTGATGAGTCCATCTTTTGAGTCGACTCTACAATAGCCCTCTCCAGGTGGTACACTTTTGAGTCGACTCAAAAGCAGGTGGTGCACCATTGGGAGGATGATGCCGGGATTGTTGACGCTGGGAGGTGACTTTTGAGTAGACTCAAAAGTCACCTTTTGAGTCGATTCAAAAGCCATTGGGAGGGTGATGCCGGGATTGTTGACGCTGGGAGGTGGCAAGTGTGTGGAAATGAAGGTCCGGAAGGCAGGGGCATAACATACGATACTCGTCCGGAAGGCACGGCCGTCTGCTTTTGAGTCAACTTAAAAGCAGACCCGGAAAGCAGGGGCATAACAAAAGACACTCGTCCAGAAAGCATGGCCGTCTGAAGTCCAGAAACTCGTCTGCTAAACTGATCAAGACCCCCTGTTGTCTATACCCTTACAAGCATATGCCCGCACGCCAATTGACATCACCCACCCTGCCCACCCACCCACTCTCACTCACTGGCGCAATGCAAGGTCAACGAGTACATGACCAAAAGCAGGGTCAAATATCCCAACTCTAGCGAATATCTTGTCGTGTGTATCCACCTCAACCCCCGTCTACCTGCCTGCCCAACCACCACCCAACCACCAACCTACTCCATACCCAATCGCACTCACTGGTGCAAGTCAATGAGTATCTGACCAATTGCAGGGTTGCCAAACGGCTTCACTCGGCTAAACTCCTCCAACACCTCCTCCTCCCTCCCTTCCCCTCCTCCCCCCCCTTCTCCTCTCCCTCCTCCTCCACTCCCATCCCCCACCCCATCCCCTGCCCCTCCCCCCCCCACCCTCCCTCCTCCCTGGCTTGATATCATACACCAACCCCTCTTCACACCCATCGCAATCCACCTTTAAAACATCCACATAGGAGTGATTATTCGCACCCATGACCTCCCCCACAGTCATAAACTGCACTCCCGGTCGGTCCACTCTCGCTCTCTCGATCACCCCAGCCCCCGCGAGGCCGATGGGGAGGAAGCGGAGGAAGGAGAGGGCTTGCATGGAGGAGGCAAGGGAGGGATCGAGGAAGGGATCGAAGGTGAGTGGGCGCGTGAGGGGGAACTTGAAGAATATGTCCTTTTCAAAGGGAGTATTCCCCGCCTGACCCTATGCTGGGAGGAAAGAGTGGGGGGAGGGAGGGTAGATTGGAGGAAAGAGGGGGGATGGGGATATGAGGGAAGGGATAGGGGGTTAGGGGAGAAGGGCAACGGGGCGAGGGGAAAAGGGCGAGGCAGCATGAGAAATGGATGAAAGGTGAAGGGATGGAGGGTGAAAGGGGTGTGAGAGGCAGGAAAATTCAAAGGTGACAAAAAACACGTGCTTAGCCTCAAGGGCATCTAAGAAGCATATATTTTACTACGGTACTGTATTATCTGCAAAAAAGACGTTCGAGAGGTCTCTTGAGCAAGCACATACAGACCCCTTACCCACCTGTACACGACAGGGTTATCTGGCAGAAAGGTCTTCATGTTGCACAGCCACTGAGGCAGGGGGGGAAAAGGAATGGGGATGGGAAGAGAAGGTGGACAAGGGAAGAGAAGACAGGGAACGAAAAAAAAGGTGGGGGAGGGAAGAGGATATGGATGGGATGGGGATGGGAGCACATGAGCCGACCGAGGTTTGCAGAGAAAGAAGCAACTGGAGCTACGGAATGAAAAGGAAAACTAGAGTCTGGAACTGCGGAGGAGGGAGAATCTAAAGGCCCCCGTGAAATTGACGGTACACCAACGCTCCCTTCTCCTTCCCCTCAATGTCCACTTTTGAGAATCCTAAAAGTGATGGAAAGCTTGGGGAACTCAAAGAACTCGCAAAGCCCCCTTCCCTTTCCCCTCTATGTCCCCGACCCCAACTCGATGCTTCCCCCTCACCTTGCGGCCGTCCGCCCACACGCCCACGCGCTCCTCCTTGGGGCAGGGGAAGGTGGGCACGAGGATGGACAGCTGGCTCTGCAGCATGTCCAGATTGGGCGGCTGCATGACCTTGAGTTGTGCGAGGCGACGGCGAAGGTTCATCTGAGGTCGCGAAACGGGAATATAGGCGCATTGGAACGATAAGCTTGAGCCTGCAGTGGGAACGAGAATGGATGGGCAGCTGGCTCTGCAGCATGCCCAGCTTGGGCTGCATGACCTTGAGCTGTGCGAGGCGACGACGGAGGTTCATCTAGAGCAGAGCACAGGTGGGCACGAGGATGGCACAGCTGCCTCTGCAGCATGCCCAGCTTGGGCGGCTGCATGGCGCCTAGCTGTGAGGACGGCGGAGGTTCATCTGAGGGCAAGAGATGGGAGTGGTATAGTATGGTTGGGAATGGTATGGTGGAAGTTTAACGCACAGGTTGGCTCTGCAGCCTGTCTAGCTTGGGCGGCTGCATGGCGCCTAGCTGTGAGAGGCGACGGCGGAGGTTCTCTCCGTGAAGCCCCCTTCCAACATTTCCCTTACAAAAGGCGGCCTTTCACAGAGGTGGGAAGGGGTAGAAAGGGGTAGGAAAGGGTAGGAAACGGTAGGGAGAGGTGGGAGGGCGTGCACTTTCAACCAGAACGGAGAGGATGAAAGTGCCACGTGGCGGTCACCTTGTGCACGTTATTAGCATGCGCCAGGATCTGCTGCTCCGCTATAAACGCCCTGAAGTCCTTATCGTCTGGGGGGGACGGAACGCTGCGCACCGCGCCGCTGCTGCCGAACGGGCCGCCGCTACCAGCCGCGCCGCCATAAAGATGACCGTTGGGGTATTCCCGAGGGGACGAGAGGAGTTGCAGGGAGAGTACGACGAGGACGACGCACGCTAGGGCGAAAAGCGGGCCTTGCAGGGATGGATTCGATAAGGACGCCGGATTCGGTATAGGCTTCTGAGAAAGTGGGGGGAGTGCAGGGTTGGTGGCCGGCCGCAAAAGCGCGTCGCGCGAAACCACTCTCATGACGGCTTCGCGATTCCTAAGTTTCAACGGGGAACAATGTGGCCAGTTGGCAACTATGGTGACGTAATGTGCGGGGAGAGGCGGCTGAGAAAACAGTTTTACAAGCTACGGGGTGGTTCATTGGCCTGCTGTGGCCGAGCAAGCCTGGATGATGGCGGTATTGCGAAGGCCTCCATTTCCGATTATTTCGTTATTTGGGCGTAACAGACACACGTCGACTTTCGCCGAAGTGAGCAAGAGGTGAGGTGAGGGTTCGTTGGAAAGGCGAAAACGGAGTGACCAGTTGTGGCTGCGAAAGAGTTCGCCTGGGCGTAGAGTATTGCGTTACTAGATCCGCTGAATGCACAAGTGTTGCGTACAATCAAGAAGACTTGCTAGCTGCAGTAAAGAACTAGAGGAAAGATTGTCAGCTTTTGAAAGTGGACAGTATGGTTAGGAATCGATGAAATTTTGGATAAATGCGTGGGAATACCATTGCTCTATATGCCTAAATTCAGGCTACATGCATAGCAACTTTAAAGGCAGCACGCCCGGATGGTACACTCACCAGCACTTCTTCAGTTCAGCAACAGCCTAACAATATGAACAATGAATATGCCATAAGCATTCAGACCCATCTCGTGGTGAAAAATTAGGCGTGCTACATGCACCACAGTGCATGGGCTATACACTACACCGAACAGAAATACCAGCATAAACACAAGTGTGCTGTACCACGGTCCACCAGCACTATTCCTCCTACAAAGTTGATATGCACTGCACTACTCAGTGAAACTTTGGAAGGCGGGGAAAGTGCAGTTGCAGAAGAATCTGTGCCCAAGAAAACACCGCTTCCTGCAAATGTGCAGACAAGCAGTACCGCAAGCTCGCTCCTGCCCAGCAGTGCAGTTCAGGGGTAGCTCCCTTCACTTGCAACCAGCAGCCCGTTACCAGGACACCAGGTTACCAGTCACCATGGTCCCATGGTGTTACATTACTCCGTTACCAGCAGCTCACTTGAGATGGTTGGCTCGTGCAGCAGGCCAAAGAGACTCAGGTCCGTGGTAATGGTACAGCGCACAGTGGCCGTGCTGTGCAGCACACGTCACAGGCCCACCCCACCCTGTTACAGATTCATGCAGTGGGTTCATGTGGTAGGCTGACGGGACTCCTTAGCCCCGTGGCAATAGTCGAGTCAACAGTGGCAGTGCGGCACAGCACACGCCACACCCACACAGTTACCATGTTACCAGCACTTGACTTCATGCATTGGGTTCGTGCGGCAGGCTGATGAGACTCAGCCCTGTGGCGATGGTCGAATCCACAGTGGCAGTGCGGCGCAGCGTGCCAGATGGCAGCTCCTCATTGGACAGATCGTGCCCGGGCGCGTTGGCAGTCTCCTCCTGCAGCCACTGCAGCACGGCGCTCAGGTCTGCTCGCCTCACCGCGATGTGGCGCCGCGACATGGTGCTGAAGGCTGCTGTTGCCAGTAGGAACTTGAGGAGGGCGTAGCGCTTTAGGGGGGACACTTGCTGGTGGTGGGGGGGGGGGGGGGGGGGGGGGAAGAGGTGGGGACTGGTTGAAAGGAAGGAAGGGGATGGGTGGTAAGAGGTGTGACATGGTGCTGAAGGCCGCCGTTGCCAGCAGAAACTTTAAGATTGCGAAGTGCTTCAGAAGGGATACTTGCCGGTACCTTGGAGGGATTTTTTGAGAATTCTCAGAAAATCCCTGCAATATAGTTGGCAGGCAGGGAAGAGGGGTACCTTGGCGAGAAGGAGGTCGAAGACGCCTGGGCGGAAAAACTGGCAACCGTTCACCACGGACTCCTGGCGTGCCTGTGAGGTGACACATGTGCAGCAACACATGCAGAGGCAAGTGCAGAGACACATGCAAGAAATGTGTGAGACAGGAATGGCTGGGCGGAAGAACTGGCAGCCGTTCACCACTGACTCCTGGCGTGCCTGTGCGGACACACACAGATGTATAGGGACAGATGCAGAGACAAGTGCAGAGGCAAGTGCAGAGACACATGCAAGAAATGTGTGAGACAGGAATGGCTGGGCGGAGGAACTGGCAGCCGTTCACCACCGACTCCTGGCATGCCTATGGGGCCAAACACATGCTGAAACAGATGTGAGATAAGTGTGAAACAGGAGCGCACGATTCTTGTGTAGATTGATTGAAAACCTGCGGGAAGCAGGAATGATTGGAAGAAAAATCTGGCACTGGTTCACCACTGACTCGACCTGACTCCTGCCGTGCCCACACACACACGCATGCAGAGGCAGATGCAGAAAGAAACGGAACATGTGTGTGAAACAGGAAGTGCTGTGCGTGCGGTGCGGACTCGGTGTGTGAGTGACAAGTGTGTGAAGGGACGAGGGGTTTGAGTGTATGATTGTGGAAGTGCGCTTGTGTGTGCTTGTGTGAGTGCGTGCGTGCGAATGTCTCTGTCCGAGTGTGTGCACACGCATACCTCTTGAAAGGCATATGGCAGCGCGAGGAGGTGGAGCAGCAGAGAGAGGACAAGTGTGTGAAGGGACCAGGGATCATAGTGCTTGTGTGTTGAAGTGCGTGTGTGTATGTGTGTGCGCATACCTCTTGAAGGGAATCTGGCAGCTTGAGTAGGTGCAGCAGCAGCGAGAGAATGCGGCGAGATGACGTGACTGCTGCTCGTTGCAGCGAGCTCATGGCCTCACGAAGTACGGTCTAAGAAAGAGTGGGAGTACACATGGGCACAATTCCGAGCATGGTTGGGATTGGGAGACGGGGGGCGGGCCGAAAGAGTGTCAGGCTTGAGAACAATGGGACGAGATGATGTGACAGCGGCGCACTGTAGAGAGATGACTTTTGAGTCGACTCAAAAGTCAACGAGATGATGTGACAGCGGCGCACTGTAGAGAGATGACTTTTGAGTCGACTCAAAAGTCAACGAGATGATGTGACAGCGGCGCACTGTAGAGAGATGACTTTTGAGTCGACTCAAAAGTCAACGAGATGATGTGACAGCGGCGCACTGTAGAGAGATGACTTTTGAGTCGACTCAAAAGTCAACGAGATGATGTGACAGCGGCGCACTGTAGAGAGATGACTTTTGAGTCGACTCAAAAGTCAACGAGATGATGTGACAGTGGCGCACTGTAGAGAGATGACTTTTGAGTCGACTCAAAAGTCAACGAGATGATGTGACAGCGGCGCACTGTAGAGAGATGACTTTTGAGTCGACTCAAAAGTCAACGAGATGATGTGACAGCGGCGCACTGTAGAGAGATGACTTTTGAGTCGACTCAAAAGTCAACTAGATGATGTGACAGCGGCGCACTGTAGAAATATCATGGCCTCACGAAGCAAAGTCTATGAAACCACACACAGACAGGTACGTGGAAAAAAGGGGGAGAGGGAAAATGCAGCGAGGGAAGGGGTGGTGCGAGCAATGCCACAGGTTGAAAGCAGCATGCTGCAGCAAACTCATTGGCCTTGCATAAGCTAACAGGAAAGGAAGGACGGACGTAGAGACGTACGATGCTTTCGCTCTCGTTGCCAAAGGAGATGTACAGGAGGAGAGAGATGGTGTCGTGGTTGTCCAGATTGGATGTGATCTGGGGGAAGGGATGGGAGCGGGCGAGAGGAGTGGGAAGAGGAAAGGGGAAATGGGAGAGGAGGTTACCAGGAAAGCAGAAACTTGAGAATTCAGAAAAATGTGCAACATGGTATCCCCTGCCTCCGTCCATCCCACACCAGCACAGAGTATCCAACACGTTAGTGGCAACTTGACATGGTTACCTCACCAACATTCCACACCAGCATAGACAGAAACTACTAACCAGCAAATTGACGTATTCCGGATCCGACGCAAGCTGAGCAACACGGGGCGGCAGCACCGCCACCGGGCGGCCAAAAAACGCCGGATTTTGCAACCCAGCGTCCTCCTCCTCCTCCCCCTCCTCTTCCGCCTCCCCCACTGCCCCTGCCGCCCCTGCAGACACCCCACTACGCCCCTTCCGCCTCTCTCCCCCCCCCTTGCCCTGCCTTCCCCTTGCCCCTCTCTTCCTTCCCATGCGGCCTCCCCTCCCCCTTCCTCCTCCCCCCTCCCTTGCCATGCGCTCTTGCTTCCCCTCCCCCCTCGTCCCCTTCCCCTCCCCCCTCCTCATCACCCCCCTCGTTCCCCCCAGATGCGGGGGTGGAAGCGGGGGTGGGGCGGCGAGAGGGGGGTGGGCGGGGGTGACAGGAACGGATGAGGATGGAGAGGAGGGAGTGGAGGGGCGAGAGATGCAGCCTGGCTGCTGCTGCAATGCCCACTCGATCGAGATAGTCCAGCTGGAAAGGGGGAGAGGGGAAGGGAATGGGTAAAGAAAAATGTGGAGGTGAGTCAAGAGACTGGGGACAACTGGGGGTGGCAGGAACTGATGAGGATGGAGAGGAGGGGGTGGAGGGGCGAGAGATGGAGCTTGGCTGCTGCTGCGATTCCCACTCGGTCCAGATAGCCCAGCTGCAAGGGGGAGCGGGAAGGGGGCGGGGTGAAGGAAAGGAAATGAGCTGAGTCAAGAGAAAGGGGACAACTGGGGGTAGCAGGAGCGGATGGGGATGGAGAGGAGGGAGTGGAAGGGAGAGAGATGGAGCTTTGCTGCTGCTGCGATTCCCATTTGATCGAGATTGTCCAGCTGCAGACGGGGAAGGAAGTAGGACGAGTAGGCAGAAGGCATTGAGGACAGCAAAGCACAATGGGAAAAGCATAAGACGAACATACTCTTTCCGTGTTCGCTTCTAACGCATGTACGCAGGCATTGCTCTAGACCGACCACACGGTGGGAGAGCATAGCTCTCCAACACGCACCAACAGCACTTCCAGCACTCAACGCAAGCTCACTCTCCAAGTATAGGTGAGGCGGGCAACTTTCGGTGGATAAGAATTGAGACGTCTCAAAACACCACCCAAGGCAGAGCGAGGCTGGGCCAGCTCACGGCACTTATCACAGCCTCACAGCACCTCAAAGCACTTCACAGCACCTCAAAGCACTTCACGGCACCTCAAAGCACTTCACGGCACCTCAAAGCACTTCACGGCACCTCAAAGCACTTCACGGCACCTCAAAGCACTTCACGGCACCTCAAAGCACTTCATGGCATCTCAAAGCACTTCACAGCACCTCACAGCACCTCACAGCACCTCACAGCACCTCACAGCACCTCACAGCACCTCACAGCACGTACACAGGTGGCGGGCAGCTGTCTGCGAATGAGGGAGAGGCGCTGGGTGGGGCCGATGCGTGCATACTCCACCAATATGCTGCACAGCTGCAGGGAGTGGCCGGGGGGAGGGGAATGAGAGGAGAGCGCAGAGTCAAGCACAAGGAGGAAGGTAAACGGCTGGTTGGTGGATGAGGGAGAGATGCCGTGTAAGGCCGATGCAGGCATATTTCACCAAGCTGCAGAGCTGCAGGGCGGGGAAGGGAGGGCAGGGGAGCAAGAGGAGAGAGGAATGACAAGCACAGAGCAGGGAGGTGAAGGGCTGGATGCTGGGTTGGGTTGATGCGGGCATACTCCACGAAGATGCTGCAGAGCTGCAGGGCGGGGAAGGGAGGGGAGAGGAGGGAAACAAGAGGAGAAAAGAAAGCACTTTTGTGTTGAGAGGTCCCAAAGATGGGGGTAGGGGTGGGGGAGGGGAGGGGAGCAAGAAGAGAGAATCGAGCGGGGAGCTATATAGCTATCAAAACCAGCAGAAATCGGGTAACCAGAAGTAAACAGGGTAACCACAAGAATCATGACTAGCCAGCAGGTCACTCACGTTGTCCACGTGGCAGGAGGGGGCACTGGCGTCTCTCCGCAGCGACACCATCGAATCAATCAGCGCGTCCACATTCGATGCATCTTGCTTTTGAGAATTCTCAATAGTAGCTCACTCACGTTGTCAACACGTCAGATGGGGGAAATGCGTCTCTCAACAGTGACACCAGCGAATCAATCAATGCGTCCACATTCGATGCATCTTCTTGAATTCACAAAAATAGATCACTCACGTTGTCCACGTGGCAGGAGGGGCCACTGGCGTCTCTCAGCAGCGACACCAGCGAATCAATCAGCGCGTCCACATTCAATGCATCTTCCCCTGCCGCACCTGCCCCTGCCCCTCCTGCTGCTCCAGCTGCCCCAGCATCCCCTGCCGACCCTTCAGGAGCTCCTCCTGCTGCAGCAGCAGCCGCAGCAGGAGTTGCAGTGGGCACTGTTGAACCAGCAGCCAATGGACGTGCGTTAACGAAGCAGGTGGCGCTGTGACAGCTGGTTACCAGCAGATCCGCTACAGCCTGGTGGAAAAGGGGGAAGGGGAAAGGAGGTGGGAGGAGGTGCATTGAGGCCCTGCTAGTGATGTGACAGTTTACCAGCAGGTCTGCAACAGACTGGTGGGAAGGATGGGGGGAAGGAAGGGAGGTGGAAGGTGACGGGTGGGAGGAGGTGCATTGAGGCCTTGCTATAAATGTGGCAGCTGGTTACCAGCAGGTCGGCTACAGACTGGTGGAAAGAGGGAAGGAGAAAAGAGGTGGATGGAGTTGATGGGAGCATTTCATTCTCCGTTTGAGAATTCGCAACTGAACGTGATTCAGCTAAGACGTACCACGGAGATGGCGTTGATGGGGCATTTGAGGAGGAATCGCAAGAGCCACCACAGCCTCTTGTTGCAAAGCGTGCATTAAGAGACCTCGCGAAAGTCGACATACCACAGAGATGGCGTTGATGGGGCATTTAAGGAGGAAGTGCAAGAGCCACCGCCTGTTGCCCGCTGCTATGCTCACATTGTGACATCTCACAACTCAACGTACCACGGAGATGGCGTTGATGGGGCACTTGAGGAGGAAGTGCAAGAGCCACCGCCTGTTGCCCGCCATGCGCGCGTTGAAGAGGCGACATGCTGTGCTGTTGGCGTCCAGCATGCGCGATAGCACGTCCTGTGGTGTGGTGTGGGGTGGTGTGATGTTATGCATTGGGGGAATGGAACAATGAGGGGGAGCACACGAGTGTTGAACGTTGAAGAGGCGGCAGGCCGTGCTGTTGGCGTCGAGCATGCGAGATAGCACGTCCTGTGGGGCATTGCAATGGGAGGAGGAGAATGTGCAAGGGGAGAGGAGTGAGTTGAGCCAACAAGACACATATCAGAGCGTTGCTCGCCAGCCTGGCGTTGAAGAGGCGACAGGCTGTGCTGTTGGCGGCCAGCCTCTGTCATAGAACTGGAGTGAAGGCTACAATTTTCTGACAGTGATGTGATGCGTCGAGGGGGATGGAATCATGGAACGAAGACGGGGCGAGGGGAGAGAGCGGGGAGTGTTGCCCCAGCCATGCATCTACCAACCCCCATCTGCCACTCACCATCTAATGGGGATCTTCTGTCCTGAGGTTGGCATGCACTTGCAATTGCAAGTGAGTCTGGAAGAGGAACGGCAGTGGTAGCGGAAGATACAGTACACCCCCTCTATCCCCTTCTCCCACCGGCCCCTTACCGTCCAGAGAGGGTCTTCTGTCCTTAAGCTGGCATGCGCTAGGAAGTAGATACGGAAGCGGAATGGCAGCAGCGGCAGCAGCAGCGGCAGCAGCAGCAGACGAAAGGGGAAACATTCCCTCTTTTCTATCCTGTCCCTCACCATCACCCCCTTACCGTCCAGAGAGGATCCTCTGTCCTTAGGCTGGTATGCGCACACAAGTAGACGCGGAAGAGGAACGGCAGCAGCAGCAGGTGAAAGGAGAATCGTTCCCTCTATACTATTCAATTCTCTCCCCCCACATTGGCCCCTTACCGTCCAGAGAGGATCCTCTGTCCTTAGGCTGGTATGCACACACAAGTAGACCCGGAAGAGGAATGGCAGCAGCAGGAAGAACAACTATCATCCCCTTTATTCCGCCCCACAAGCCCCTTACCGTCCAGAGTGGATCCTCTGTCCTTAGGCTGGCATGCGCTCTCAGGTAGACGCGGAAGAGGAACGGCAGCAGCAGCGACAGCAGCGCCTCTGCCGTCTCCTCTGCTGCTCGCTCCACCCGCAGTGCTTCGCTGCGCTGTGGTGACGCCTTCACCCCGCCTGCCCTTGCGTCTGATAAGGCCGCCATCTTGCCTCGATCGTGGCACCTGGTAAGGGGAAGGGACGTGGGGAGGAAGCAGATAGGCTGTGACAAGGCAGCAAGGGGAAGAAACATGGATGTCTCATGGCATGTTGAGGAAATGACATGTCAATGGTGATTCGCGAGGCAACAACAGCTCTCTAGGTGCCTCGAACATCGTCTTTTTCGCGACAGGCGGTGATGAAAATGGGATGGGGAAGGCAAAGGAAGGAAGGTGGTGGGGACTGACATTTGGAAGACGTCGAGGTTGACCCGTGCGAGCTGCAGCAGGAAACGGAAGTATGTCTGATCCAACAGCCGCGACTCCTGCTGAAACCTGTTCAATGGATGGACAGAGGAAGGGGGACGGTGGGAAGGGATAAGTATATTCGTTTCAAGGTCCCTCATGTATGATCCAATCCAATAGCCGTGACTCCTGCTCGCATCGCACCTGCCATGAACACGGATGGATGCACAGAGGCAGGGAAAGCCCTGTGCTGAGGAGAACCGATGGGAAGGAATGCGTGTTTGTTTCAAAATGCCTCATACATGGGAGCAAGCGTCTGTACATCCGGGCCAGCAGCTGTGAGTACTGGTGCTGGATACATGAGGGGGGGAGGGTGGCAAGGGATGATTGTGGTTCGCTGTGAGGTGACTCGAATACACATGGGAGTCCAAGCATATGTGGATCAGCAGCAGCCATCCTGCTTCTGACCTACGTAATGCCGTTGTCCCCTACCTACCTGAGGTTGTCTTGCCACACGCAGTGGTGTATGCTGGGAGGGATGCTATATGGCTCCACCGCTTCATCTACCCTCTCCTCTGCTGCTGTGCATGGGGTGATCATGGTGGTGGTGGTTGGGCCGCCTGCTGCTGTCTCTGCCGTTGCTGCGGCTGCTGGCGCCTCTCCTGTTGCCCTCAGCCCTTCTGCAGTTGCAGCTGTATTGACAGCACCACCGGTGGCAGTGGTGGCAGCAGTGGTGGTGGCAGTGGTAGCGGCAGGGGCATCGGCAGCCATAGCAGCAGTACTGGTGGTGCTGGCGCCAGCAGCAGTGGGGGCATTCCGCTCATAGAACAGCATGTAGGCGCTGTTGGGTCGGTCAAACTCCTGTGGCGAAGAGGTCTTGATGAGGTTGTCATACACCTCAGCGGAGTACTTCCCTCCGAAGCAGTCCTTCTCCAACTCCCTCACATCGTATGCCTCCACCCGCTTGTCATCGAAGCACAGCCACCGCTGCCTGCATACACACAGAAGTGGGGGGTGTGAATGTGTGTGACTTCAGTCCACTCCCAAGCAGTCCTTCCCCACCTCTCTCACGTCGTATGCCTCCACTCCACCCGCTTGTCATCGAAGCACAGCCACCGCTGCCTGTAAGAACACACAGGGGGGTGGGTGGCACAAGTGCATGTGCATGCATGAGTGCAGCCTCGTGGTGACCCAAAAGCCCGTGCCTTCTCCACCTCTCTCACGTCGTACGCCTCCACCCCACCCGCTTGTCATCGAAGCACAGCCACCGCTGCCTGTAAGAACACACAGGGGGGTGGGTGGCACAAGTGCATGTGCATGCATGAGTGCAGCCTCGTGGTGACCCAAAAGCCCGTGCCTTCTCCACCTCTCTCACGTCGTACGCCTCCACCCCACCCGCTTGTCATCGAAGCACAGCCACCGCTGCCTGTAAGAACACACAGGGGGGTGGGTGGCACAAGTGCATGTGCATGCATGAGTGCAGCCTCGTGGTGACCCAAAAGCCCGTGCCTTCTCCACCTCTCTCACGTCGTACGCCTCCACCCCACCCGCTTGTCATCGAAGCACAGCCACCGCTGCCTGCACACACTCAGGGGGGTGATATGACGAGTGCATGTGCATGCATAAGAGTAAGTCCTGGCCTTCTCCAGCTCTCTCACGTCATACGCCTCCACCCCACCCGCTTGTCATCGAAGCACAGCCACCGCTGCCTGCACACACACATGGGGGTTGAGATGTTGCACACAACAGGGGGGTGAGAATGAGTTTAAATCTTCACACATGCATGCATGGGCCGCCATACCTTCTGATGCCGCTCGCTCCCGTTGACTTAGTTTGACTCTCTTCCGACCACTCACACATCCCCTTGACCCGCTTTGACTTTGTCTGATCCGATCCACTGCAGCTCTGCTTGACCCACGTTGACTCGCTCAGACCATTTGCAGCTCTGCTTACCTCGCTTTCACTCCTTCTGACTTTGTCTGACCCAATGCAACTCTGCTTGACCCACTTTTGACTCGCTCAGCCATCGTCTCACCCACTGCCCTCCGCTTGACTCACTTCGACCGCACGGATTGAGATGGACGGCTGTGATGCAGCGGAGAATCGCCGCTCCTCTCCTTGATGTACGAGTAATAATGCCCCGCAAACGCTGTCCCAGAATGCACCACCACCCCCACCAAGCTGTACTCATAATACCCATCATTCCTCCCCTCCCCACCCTCACCTCCCTTCTCCTCCACACGTCCTTCAACCCTATCCTCATTTACTTCCTTACCACTTCCAGGCCCCCTTTCTCCTTTACCCTCCTCCTCCACCCTTCGCTGCGCCCTCTCCTCCCCCTCTCCCTCCTCCCGCCCCTGCTCTCTCTCTCCCCCCTCCTCCCTCCCCTCCGCCCTCCTCTCCACATCCCCTACCCGTCCCCTTCTCTGCTCTCTCTCCTTCTGAGCGAGCCCCTCGCGGGTGAAAGGCCGCATGTTGAGAGTGAGGGGGAAGGTGAATCGGTCCTTCAGCTTCAGCCGCTGCATCGTCTCGTAGTCAAAGTCGAAGCGCTTCAGGTGAATTATCAGGGTGGGCGGCAGGGTCTTGATGCACGCACGCTTCAGTGCGTCCACCTGAAAAAGGTACAGGCATGATGAGGGGCGAAACGTGGGCAGAGTGTGGAGCAATTTTTATTTTATTTGGTCGGCCCAAAAGGCAGGGACTTGATGCACACACGCTTCAATGCATCCACCTGCAGCAAGCAGTACGGGTAAAACGAGGGGTGAGTGAGGGATGTAACGAGGGACAAAATGGGGAAAGATTTTTGTTTCTTTAGGCGGCTCAAATGGGCGTTAAGGCATAGAGCAACTCTGCACACTTCCCTCACAAACACCACCACCACCCACCAACAACCCCATCCCCTGCCACTCACCTTCTTGCCGCACTGCCTACAGAAGTAGGCGTTATCTGCCTCCAGCAACAGCACTAAGGCAATAAAGCAGGCATTGTGATGCTCGGTGCTCTTCAAACACCGCCCTGCCTAGCTACCCCCTGCTGCTGCCACTCACCTTCTTGCCGCACTGCCCACAGAAGTAGGCATTATTTGCCTTGAGCAGGTCCCCTTGCACAAACGCCTCCAGTGACTCCTGCAGGCCGCGCTCGCCCTTCAGCATTCAGGCAACGTGGCGTGCTGTGGTGCTTTCTGCATCGACTCACAAGCCCATTGTACTCACCACCCACCCACCCTCTGCTGCCGCTCACCTTCTTGCCGCACTGCCCACAGAAGTAGGCGTTATCTGCCTCCAGCACAGCAGGTCGCCTTGCACAAACGCCTCTAGCGACTCCTGCAGGCCACACTTGCCCTTCAGCAGCACTAAGGCATTGTGAGGGCAGGCACTGTGGCGCTCAGCTTAACATCATCCACCACCCTAACGCCCTGCTGCGGCTCACCTTCTTGCCGCACTGCCCACAGAAGAAGGCGTTATCTGCCTCCAGCAGGTCGCCCTGCACAAACGCCTCTAGCGACTCCTGCAGACCGCGCTTGCCCAGCAGTGTGCAAGCAGGCATTGTGGCAAGCTGTGGTGCCTTTGAGTCGACTCATCATCACAACACCCCCCTGCTGCGGCTCACCTTCTTGCCGCACTGCCCACAGAAGTAGGCGTTATCCGCCTCCAGCAGGTCCCCTTGCACAAACGCCTCTAGAGACTCCTGCAGACCGCGCTTTCCCTTCACGTCCACACTCACTGCTGCGAATGGCTCCTCCCTCTCACTGCGATGGGGGCAGCCTCGACAGATGATCTGCACAGGGGAAAGAGGAAAGGGAAGGGAGGGAATGAGGGAGATGCGTGTCTGGTGATAAAGGGGGGAAAAAGCCTCTAGAGACTCCTGCAGACCGCGCTTTCCCTTCACGTCCACACTCACTGCTGCGAATGGCTCCTCCCTCTCACTGCGATGGGGGCAGCCTCGACAGATGATCTGCACAGGGGAAAGAGGAAAGGGAAGGGAGGGAATGAGGGAGATGCGTGTCTGGTGATAAAGGGGGGAAAAAGCCTCTAGTGACTCCTGCAGACCGCGCTTTCCCTTCACGTCCACACTCACTGCTGCAAATGGCTCCTCCCTCTCACTGCGATGGGGGCAGCCTCGACAGATGATTTGCAGCACACGGGGAGGGAGGAGGAGTGGGGTGGGGGTGGTGGTTGGAAGTGGGGACGGGGAGGTGTGGTAGGGAGAAGATAGGGGGGGATAGGCATCACACCACATCACACCACATCAAACCACATCACACCACATCACACTACACTACACCCACCCCTGCCCCTCCCACCGCACCACACCACGCACCTGTTGAGCGAACGCGCCACCAAAGATAGAAGTCAGTGTGGGGGAGAGCCGTTGAGCCTTCATGCTCTCATCCAGAGAGTCATAGAGGCGGTTGAAGAACTCAAAGGCGGTCCAACACATACATACCATAAGCATGCTGCAGGAACTACCATCCCACGCACACACACACACACCTGCTGTGCAAAATGTCCGCCAAAAATGGAGGTGAGCGTGGGGGAGTGCCGCTGAGCCTTCATGCTCTCATCCAGCGAGTCGTAGAGGCGGTTGAAGAACTCAAACGCGTCCTGGTGCTCCCTCAGGTTCACCGGCTGCCCATCATAGTCCCTGAAGGCATCCCAGAAACCTTCTGGCACGAAGTAGTCGGCACAGCCGGCTAGCAGATAGCTGAAGATGGCCTGCAGTGGAAGACGGGGAGAAGATGGGAGAGATCTTAAAAGAAGAGAAGAGTAAAAGAGGAGACGGCAGGACGAGGGGAAGGGAGGTCAGGGAACGAATCATGTGTCATCGCCTGTATATCACCTTCGTGTCGCATTTGAGAATTCTTAACAGAAACAGAGGGAATGAAACACAGCGCAGTGCAGTGGAGGCTATCTGTACCCCTCAATAGCCTGTCCCAGTAGAAGGCATAAGTCCCGCATATTACCTGCACTTGGTAGATCACGGATAGTGGTCGGTCCGACTCGGGCGTCTCAGGAAAAGCGAGGAGGGCGCGGCGCACTTGGGGCTGCATGAAGAGCTGCTGGAACACACTGTTCATGTAGCACGTGGCTCCTGGTGGGCAAGACAGGATGGTCAATGAGAGAGGGAAGACAAGTTACTGAGCTGACTATAGAGGCACTTGGGTGAAGCTGTATGAAGAGCTGCTGAAAACACTGTTCATGTAGCACGTGGCTCCTGGGAGGGAGGCAAAACATGTGAGTTTGAATGGGAAGCATAGAGAGGCTCTTGAGTTGACTTGAACGGCCCTTGGGGCTGCATGAAGCGCTGCTGGAACACACTGTTCATGTGGCACGTGGTTCCTTGGGATGGGGACAGGTAAAGCAGGGACAAGGTGCGGAGGGAAACAGCAGCCTCAACGTTTGAGTTGACTCAACAGGCGCTGGGGGCTCCATGAAGGCATTTCATGCTGTTCATGCAACAGACGCTGGACATTTCATGCTGTTCATGCAACAGGCGCTGGACATTTCATGCTGGAATACACTGTTCATATCGCACGCTCCAGTTTTGGAGCGTCAGGTGCAAGCAGCATAGCTTGAGACCAGCTGCTCGCTCCTATAGGCTGCACGTGGCCGGGGAGGGGAGCACAGCTGGGGAGGTATTTCCATGACGGCAGCTCATGCTCAAGAGAGGCAAAGCGCATTGAGATTTGTGAGCGGCGGCAAGGTCTTGTAGCCTTGACGGAACGCATGCAGGACATACATGTATTCTTGCACGGCATACAGGCATTCTTGCACGGCCTACATTTTTGGTACATACCTGCATTCTTGAGCCCCGCGTATCCCACCCGAGGCCGAGGGGCGCAGCTGGGGAGGTACTCCCACGACGGCAACTCGTGCTCCACCGAGGCGAAGTGCAGCTAGATTCACGAGGAGCAGCAAGGTGTGCTAGTATACACAAGTACCTGCGTTCTTGAGACCCGAATAGCCTGCCCGAGGCCGGGGGGCGCAGCTGGGGAGGTACTCCCATGATGGCAACTCGTGCTCCACCGAGGCAAAGTGCAGCGGCAGCAGCAGGGAGGCCAGCTCACGTAGGGCTTCAGGGGTCTGCGTGGAAGAGAGAGGGGGGAAGAGAGGAGCGAGGGGAAGAGAGGAGAGAGGGGAGAAGAGGGGATAACAGGTGAAGGGGGGAGTGCTATGAGGCGCCTTGAAGCTCCACCGAGGCAAAGTGCAACGGCAGCAGCAGCGAGGCAAGATCGCGTAGAGCTTTCAAAGTCTGTGTGGTGGAGGCAATGGGAGGAAGGAAGTCACAGGTTGCGGGAAAATGCTGTGAGGCATATTAATGCAATGGCAGCAGCAACGTTACTAGCTCCCGTAGGGCTTCTGGGGTCTGTGTGGAGGAAAGAGAGGGGAGAACGACTGGCAGAAGAAGGAGTGTTCTGAGTAGGGCGAATCTACAGTAGCCTCGAATGTTTCAACCTAATGTCACATGTAAGAGAAACTTAACAGTAACCCCGCGCTGCTGCAGAGGGGAAGGAGGTGTGTGAATGCAGCGTTGCAGGAGGACGAGGAGGAGAGGATAGGGCGAAGGGGCTTTTGAGTTGGTTCAAAATGAGCAGCAACATCCGCCGTAGCAGTTTGAAAGCTATAAAGTGATGTGAAACAAACACACAAACAAACACAAGCATGCACACACACGCACGCATGCATGCACGGGCACACACAGACACACACACGCACGCACGCAAGCACGCACGCACGCACACACACACACACGCACGCACGCATGTACACACCTTGGCGCAGAGGGCGATGAGAAGCGTGAAGGCAGCATTGCGCGAGGGCGAGGCGGAGCAGAGGGGGCGGAAAACTGCAGCATCGCGGGGATGAGAGGAGAGAAGCCCCCAGGTCGTTGGGGGGGAGGATTCGCCAGGCGGCTGCTGCTGTTGTTGCTGGTGTTGTTGTTGTTGGTGGTTGTGGTGGTGGTGTTGTTGGTGTTGCTGCTGTGTCGGTTGTATTTGCTGGTGGCTTGGAACAACCACCGGCCATTCAGGGAAGAGGCAGCGAGTGATGAGCTGCCGGGAGGGGAAAGAGGGAGGGAGCGAGAAATGGAGGCGACAATGAATAAGAGGAAATCGATCAAAAAGCAGAAACATGCCCGGTGGTAAGAACCAGAAACATCAACTTATGCTGATGGGAACATGCCATAATCCTGGCTTTTGAGTCGACTGGAAAATGGTGCACTCAACCAAAACCTCATTTTCTTGTACTCTACCCCTCTACCTCTCCCCTCTTCCTCCCAGCACACAGCGTACCAGGTGCAAAATTCCATGGCCGTGTGGTGGAGAGCAGGCAACGAGCTGGCGGCACTCTAACACCTCCACGAGCACCTTGAGCAGCAGCAGATGGCCCTCCAGCAGCTGGGGTGGAGCATGGCAAGGAAGGCGAAGCAGAAGGTTATGAGCATTAGGTTTGTGGAGAGAGGGCACTCTAACACCTCCACCAGCCCTTTGAGCAGCGCCAGATGGCCTTCCAGCAGCTGGGGTGTGGTGTGGGAAGAAGAAGGAAGGCAATAACGACTGACTGTTAAAAGTGGGCACTCCAGCACCTCCACGAGCACCTTGAGCAGCAGCAGATGGCCCTCCAACAACTGGGGTGAGGCAGGGAGGGAGAAACTTGTTAGCATTATCAGGTTTGTAGAAACGGGGCACTCCAACACCTCCACAAGCAGGCAGCACCTCCACGAGCACTCTGAGCAGCAGCAGATGGCCCTCCAAAAACTGGGGTGTGGTGTGGCAAGGGGGAAAACTCTTCAGCGTTGAGTCTGGTTGACTCTCCGACACTGTATAGAAATGAGCATTCCAGTTTCAAGAGCATTAGCATTGGAGGTGTAGACTCTCCAACACCTCCACAAGCACCTTGAGCAGCGGGGAATGGTCGTCCCTTGAGAAGGGGAGAGAGGAGGTGAGCAAAGATAAGGAGGTGAACGGACAAGGAGAATTAGATAGACACGCACCTGAGACGAGTTGGTTCTTGAGAAAAAAACGAAGCCGAGTGTAAATCTTCTATGCGCTCTCTCATCTCTTCATGTTTGCGAACCTCCTCACTCCTCACCTCTTCCCTGCCGTCCATTTCCCATGTCACGTGCTGCAGCCAGCGAATCTCCTCGTCCAGAAGCTTCCTGACAGCTTCCTCCTCGTCTCGAAGATACACCCCCTGCACCACCTTGCATAGCAACTCCCAGTACTGGAGGGGGGGGAGGGTGGGGAAAGAGGGGAGGAGAGGGAGATCGAGAGACGTCATCAGAGGAAATATGACGCATAGGAGCAACCAGCGGGTGCACCACCTTGCATAGCTGCTCCCTCCCAGTACTGGAGGGGTTGAGAGAAGGGGGGATGAGAGGGGGGGTTTGGAGGGGGGGGGGGGGGGAGGGGGGGGGGGGTTTGAGAGAAGTGGGGTTGAGATGAGAGGAGAGAGGGATAAACAGACGTCAACAAAGGAGATGTCCCCTCCACCGCAAAGAAAGCAAAAGCATTGATGCAACGTTCCTGTCCACCACTCCACCGCTTCTCACCGCTCTGCACAGCTTGGTCGTGCACTCACTGGTCTGTTGTGTTTTGGTTGCTTGTCAGCAGCAGCGCGGGCAGAGGCGAGGGAGTGGAAGATGTAGGAGTGGATGGATGTGAAGGGGCGTGCAGTAAGGCCTGGGAGGCCGAGAGTGGCACCAGCCTGGCCTGTCACTGCTGCTGCTGCTCGTGATGCCGTTGCTGCTGCTGCTGCTGGTAGTGCTGTGGAAGCTGGTGCGACTGGTGGTGCTGCTGGCTGTGTGGTGGAGGAAGGAAGGGGCGGCCACTTCTCCAAGCTGTTGCGTTGGGAGGACGGTTGGGCGGGAGAATGGGAGCACACAAGAAGAGAGATGAGGGGGGAAAGGGTTGATTACGTGCGTGCGTGCGTGCGTGCGTGCGTGCGTGCGTGTGTGTGTGTGTGTTGGCACGGTGCTAGCAGGAGGACTGGATGGCTGGGCTGGGAAAACGATACAGAGGAATGTCAATTTCGTAGAGGTAAGTAAATATCAGGGTTGAAAAAAAAAAAAAAAAACAACAACAACAACAATAAAACTGGAAACAAGCAAACTACATATTTTGATGGACACCAGCACAGTACCTTATGTGGAGAAAGAGCTCCGCGAATTTGTATCGAATCTCGGTTTCTGGGCAGTGCAAGCAGGTGTCCTGGGGGGAGGTGCCAGCGTGGGAAGAAGAGGGGACGGGACGGCAAGCGAATTAGTGGTGGGCAGGAGCAAGAAACGTTAGGAGAGGCAGGGCACAAGGCGATAGGGAAAGGAAGAGCTTTGAAGTTGATTCTGAAAACATCCTGTAATAGGGGCAGGCGAGGCGAGCTGAGAGAATCCAAGAGGTGTGTGCAGAAGAAGCGGGCACAAGGAGAAGGATAAGGATTCATTCATAGCGAACAATTCAGGGCACAAGAGCAGCAAAGGTGAAACCACGAGCGAGTCATGAGGCAATTCCAGAAAGTCGGAGTGATTACCCTCAAAGGGAAGGGTACGGATGCATTTGTGGTGAACATTCATTGAACAACGTCCTCATACATATGATTACTAGAGAGAAAGATGCTGTTGGCCACAGCAACGATTGTTGACCGCACATCGTGGCGTGGTGGAAAGAAAGGAATGGGATGGAGAATGTTGAATGGAAGGGGACTCACAACGATGAATCTGGAAACGAAATGAGTGTTGAATGGAAGGGGACTCACAACGATGAATCTGGAAACGAAATGAGTGTTGAATGGAAGGGGACTCACAACGATGAATCTGGAAACGAAATGAGAGGCGAAGAGGATGGCGGCGATCTCTCGCCGGCGGGCCAGGCACTCAGACTGCGAGGACAGACAAAAGGAGAATGGGAGGAAAGGGGGGCGAAGGGGAGTGGGGGAAGAGGGAGTGAAGACGGGGAAATGGCGATCTCTCGCCGGTGGCCCAGGCACTCAGACTGCGAGGACAGAGAAAGGAGGAGAGGAGAGGAAAGAAAAATGGATTGAGGAGGAAAGGAGAGGAAAGAAGGAAAGGTGGAGCGAGGGTTAAGTGGGAAAAGATGAAGGAGGATGGTGACTTTTGAGGCGCCTTAAAGCCAGGGTCTCACGTACAGCAAGTGTTTTGCAATTGATGGTTGACTCTTGGATATGATTGGTTGGCGAGGTGTAAGATTTGTAGAGGGGTGAAACGAGGAGTGCGAAGAGAACGCGAATAGCCAGACCCCCTTGAACCTTCTAGGTCTGGGAATTTGGTTGGGAACCAAACCTAAAATGCCCCTAGCGCATCGAAACTCTCACGTACACAATAAATGTTTTGCAATTGCTCTTGGGGCACTCACGGGGGTGTGTCGCAAGCTCAGTTTCCAACCCAACCAGAGAACTTGGTGTGCACTAACTAGGTAACCGAGCTTCAACTGTTTTGCAGTTGATGGAAGTTTTCTCTACGTGAGACCCTGGCTATAAAAGACGAAGGAGGATGGTGGCAATCTCTCTTTGGCAGCCCAGGCATTTGGATTGGAGAAAAGAGAAATGCGAAAAGGAGAGGTGGGGGGTTGGGGGAAGGGGGGGCGGAGACGGGAGTGAGGGGAAGTGGGAAAGAAAATGGATGGAGGGGATAATTTTAACAATGTTCTAGGAAGAAACGGTTTAGGAAAGGATCCCTTCCTAAAACAGGCACTTGTGTTTTAAGAAGGCGGACAAGGAAGGGTACACGTAAAGAGAGAGCAAAGGTGAAATTGGGATTGAGGAAAAGAGGAGGGGTGGTTGGAGCAGAAGAGAAAGCTGAAAACCACACTCACCAGCACCACTGCTCCTTCTATCGCCAGGCACGCATCATCAGGATGCAACGGTGAATCCGCCCCATCCTCATCCGCTTCCTCCTCATCATCCTCGTCCTCTGATTCATCGCTCTCCTCCCCTCCCCCCTTCCCCGAGCCGGCCCGCTCCACCCGCTGCTTTAGCCCAGACTGCAGGGCCAGGTGCTGCCAATGGTGGGAGCAATGGGAGATGGGAGAAACAGGAGAGACGGTTAAGGGACGGGAGGGATGGAAGGGAAAAGCAGGAGAGAGGGGTGTAAAAAGAAGGATGAAAGCTGGAAGAGAGCCCTACAGGTGAATCAGGGAGCAGCGAAGTGACATGGGTTTTAGCAGGTGTGGGTTGCATTACACATTCATAATGTATGTAGGTATGCATTGCACATTCATGATGTATGTAGGTATGCATTGCACATTCATGATGTATGTAGGTATGCATTGCACATTCATGATGTATGTAGGTATGCATTGCACATTCATGATGTATGTAGGTATGCATTGCACATTCATGATGTATGTAGGTATGCATTGCACATTCATGATGTATGTAGGTATGCATTGCAAGGGCTTGCCTTGGAGGAGCACAAGAGGACAATCTAGCAAAAATATAATTTTATAGGCGCCTAAAATTTTGTATTTGACAAGCACAAGAGGACATTTAAACCACTAACATGCACGCACATTTGGTATGAACGCATGCATCAACACATGGACGCATGCACACATGCAGCTCTGCATGGGTACATTTCTTGTGTGCACGCATACATACATACACCGTGCACAATTCACTCACAGCAACAGCTGCTGCAGTATCGAATGCATGCGGATTGGGTGACCCCATCGCCTGCAACGAGCCGATCGATGCCGCCCAGGCGAGCATCATGATGGTATTGGTGAGCTCTGACCAATCAGCCGGCAGCAGGGTTGACGGCGCATCCATTATCTGTGGGGGCAGTAAGGAGAGGAATCAGTTATGATTCTCCCCGTGCAAGTAACAAAACGCACGAGACCGAACTGAGGGTGCATCAGAATTTTTTACACGCCTGAAGAAATAAAACGCATGGGACAAAAATGAGGTGGATCAGAGCAGCAGACTGGTGTCTGTCGCAGCGTGGTGAAGCTGGGAGAAAGCGGTGGGGAATGAGACTTACTGCTACAAATGGCGGCACATCCCTTTCAGGCACAGGGGCCACTGCTGCTGCCGGAACAGGGGCTGCCGTCGCCGCTGCTAACGAGTCTACAGCAGCTGCTTCTACCACTGCTTGCTGCGCTGGTGCTTGTGCTGCTCCAGCAGCACCTGCTGCAGGAGGCTGAGGAGTTGGGGCGTCCTCGCTAGGAACAACCCCTTTATTGGCAGCATTTTCACAAGTATCTACAGTGAGTCCGCCGTTATCTAGAATGTCCTGTACTTCCACGTCTTCCTCCTCCCCCTCGTCCATCCCCTCACCCACCCTCTTTGCTTCCGCTACCACCACTGTGCCATCCGCCCTGCAGGGAACAACACCAAAGGCACACACAGGCACAGGTAGAGGTTGTACAGGAAATGAATCACCTCACCAGATGCGACAACTTGGCTCCAACAGAAAATAAAGAAAGAAAGAAAGAAAAGAAAGAAAGAAAGAAAGAAATACTTCCAATCAGTCCAGCCCAAAATTCACCTCAGCAAAGGCCAGAGAAGAATAGAAGAGCTGATTGGATAGATATCGCATTAGAGTTAACAAAGAAAGAACAATCCCTTATTTATTCAACTCAAAAGCAATGGTTTGTTGTTCAGCAATACACCACTTACCAGATAAAAGAAAGTTGGCTCAGTGGCAACGAGAGGCAGAGCAGCTGCTGGCAGCTTATAAAGGGCCTCGAAAGAGGCCGAGTGGCTGCTGGCAGCTTATAAAGGGCCTTGAAAGAGGTAGAGTGGCTGCTGGCAGCTTATAAAGGGCCTTGAAAGAGGCCGAGTGGCTGCTGGCAGCCATTCCGAAGAAGGCACAACAGAATGATTTATTTTTCTGAGTCGAATAAAATCGAAAATCGCTCACCGGATGAGGCAGGTTGGCTCAGACGAATCGCCAGGTGCCGTGGCAAGGAGAGGGGCGGCCGCCACTGGCACTGTACGCGCTACAGTGCTCCCCACAATGCTCTCTATAGTGCTTGCTACAGTGCCCGCTGCTGCGGCTGTGTATGCGGCATCTGGCAGCTGCTCCTCGTCGCTTCCTTGCTCCCAGTCTTCCCAGAGGCCTGGTGCTGTGCTAGAGGCGCCACCAAAGTGATCGCCAAACAGCTGAAACATATTAGGGTTTGGGGGGCCACGGCACGATGGAAACAGGAAAACATACATCGAATTAAGGAGAGGAAAGGAAACTTCACAAGGGCACGGCAAACAGAGACACTCACCAGGAGCTTGAGAATGTGCAGGGCGCTCATGTAGCACTTCCGCCTCGTGCTGTCATCCGCTGCACGCGGCAGTGCTTGGCTCTGAAAGACTGACATGAGGGCACTGCGCACAGAACGAGGATGAGGGGAGGGTACAGGAGATAATATTTTTTTCCCGCTCAATATTCGAGGCAGGGCTTGGCTCTGAAAGACTGACATGAGGGCACTGCGGAAGGATGCAGGCGGGATGGAGAGGGGGGAAGAGGGAGAAGAGAGTGTGGCCAATTAGTAAGGGGGGCGACATGGGCACTGCGGAAGGATGAGAACGAGGGGGGCGTTCCGAAGGAGAGAGGGAGAGGAGGTCGGGTGTTGTTGACAAGAGAGAAAAGTACCGGTGTGGTTTTTGGAGGAGTGTAGGAGCGGACGGTAGAGAGCAAAGAGAAGTAGAAGCAGGCCGGGACGTGTACACCTATAAACCAATCAGACTACACATGCCCTGAAATGCTGCGTAATCCCTAGGGGATCAAGGGCAATCCCAAGGCAATGTCCAATTGGTGGGTTGGAGATTGCTTGGTGATCACATTTGGGTTTGGTTGGGATGTGGGTGTGTGTACACCCAACCAAACACAGAGTGCAATCTACACTACGCTAGGATATAAACGTACAAGTACAGAAGTTGAGATCGAGGTCTAGCTCAAGTACAAGTACAAAAGTTGAGATCGAGGTCTAGCTCTAACAGATCATGCATTCATTTGGGCAGACAACATGATTTGAAAGGTCACCTGAAACCATTGGACTGGAGAAAGCTCGCTCGGAAGCGAATGGTGGCAGGCGAGGGCTGGCGGTTGACAGGCAGCAATAGCCCGTCCAGCACCTGGTGGTGGGTGGGATGCATGGAGGCACATGGGTAGACGCATACGGCAGACAGATGGATGACAGCATGGGTCATTAGGTGGTGGCAGGCGAGGGCTGGCGGTTGACAGGCAGCAATAGCCCGTCCAGCACCTGGTGGTGGGTGGTGGGATGCATCATGCATGGAGGCACATGGGCACAAGGGGCAGATGGGATGGGTGGATGGAAAGATGATGGAATGGGGCGCTGGATGCATGGGAGAATTATGGGTAACGGATGGGAGCTTGGAACAGTGAGCAAGAAACGAAGTATGATGATTACCTGCAGCAGCGTGTCTGGCCATTGCTCTAAACCCTGAAACCCCACCCCAATCACCTGCAGTAGCGTGCCTGGCAGTCGCGCTAAACCCTTAAACCCCAAAACCGCTACACCCTCAAACAAGGAAATCCTAATCACCTGCAGCGTATAAACAAGGCGCGGCGAGGGGCGCAGGAGATGCGTCAGAATGGTTGCAGCCTCGGCTGCTGATGGCGCTGACTGGATGCTCTGCAGGGGGAGTCACAGTCAGTCAGGTGTGAGGGAGAGAACACGAAAGAGGTAGACGACGAGAGAGTATGAGATCTAGGGCGGGTGCAGGGAGAGGGTACATAGGAGAGACAGGTCATTGTGACCAGGTGTATGTGTGCTGTGGTGATGCATGCGGCTGTCCATGACACATAGGCCTATGCGGATGCAGGTGTAGTAGCGACCTGGGCAGAATCAGAACCGGCCGACCAAGAATTCAATTTTCACAACTGCGCGCGACAAGAGATAAAGAGCTCCTGCGAATCACGACTACAAAATGATTCTCAAACACTGACAAGGATTGAACACACGTGTGCGTGCGACTGACTGACTGACCACGAAATCGTCAAGAATGGCGCGGTGTGTGGGCAGCAGCATGAGGAGCTCGTCCGCTGCCTGATGTGCAGAGAGGCAGGGGAGAGGGATGGGAAGCAGGGGAAGGAAGTGGGGTGGCTTTAAACATGAGCATCGTTTTGGATACTAACTCGAATACATTGCGTTTTGAATTCAGTCAGGTCTTGGTCGAGTCGAGTCAACACACAGCCTGCTCTACTCCGTTCACATTTGAAAAATGTTCAAGCGGCACAAGGCAGACGAACCTGCTGCACTTGATGGTTGGCAGACTGAAGCAGTCGGAAGAGAGTACCGTACACCTGCCAGCCACGCAAGGAAACAGTTCCCAACTCAGGAAATTCCAGCCGGTTTTTTCGTCAATTGAAAGTCGAATCGGCTAAAAAAGCAGCTGGAAGGGAGTGCCGTACACCTGCCATGCAGGGAGACGATTCCCCAACAACAAACAACAGAGCCGGCGGGCTGGTTCAATCATTCAAGAGCCAATTAATCACAAGATCAAACATCTTTGAATGAAGGCGTGAGGGAAGAAAAGTGACATTGAACATGAAACAACAAGGATTATCACAAGCTTGGGAACCCTCGTCCGCCCCGCAGCCCTGCCACTCCGCTCTCCCCTTCCCCTCTCCTCGCTCAGATCCATCCTCCTTCCTTCCGCCGACCCCATTCCCCGCAAACCCAAACCCACCTCCCCCTGTCGTGCCATGAGCACTCCCGGAAGCTCTGCCTCCCCTCCCTCCCCTTGCTGCCTGCTGCGAGGCCGGGGATTCAGCTGGAAAGAGAGGAGAGGAGGCATGGGGGGAGGCATCGGAAAGGAGAGGAGCAAGGGTGAAGGACAAGGAGCAGAAGGAAACGAAGATAGAAGGCATGCAATCACATTTAAGAGCACCTCCGTTACAGTCACACACGGACCATGGCAGAAGGCAATCCTCTAGGCAGCTCAGGAATAGCCTAAGAGGGCATCCGTTACAGTCACACACCTACAATCATTGTAACTGAACCACACACCATGACAGAAGCAATGAGTCGCCGCCCGTCCGCGATCCCGCATTGCCGGAGCACGAGCCAATCAGAGAGCAGCTCGTGACCATCCAATAGCAGCCGCACACGCGCCAAGTCACACTCGAGCTTGTGGGCCACCTGGCAAGTCAAGGCAGGTCAACGCAAGTCAGGGCAATAGTTTCAGCAAGCTGAGAGAAAGAGGGGCAACAGGAAAAGAACAGTGCAAACGGTTCCATCAAAATAATATATATATATACATATATATACATATATATAGATATATATACATATATATACATATATATTAAAAATATTAAACAAACAGACGTTTATGTATGCACATGTATGTTGTAACCCACCTTGAGTCGCAGCAAGCGCAGGTACTCGTTTGCATGCGTGTGAACGAAGAAGTTCACGTGCTTGCTGTGTGCCACTGTCACCTGCTTGATGGCAGGGATGGGATGCGGTGGGATGGAATGGGATGGAATGTGATGGGATGGGGTGGGGCTTAAACAAGCTTAATATGCTTGCTGTGCGCCACTGTCAACTGCTCGCCCAAAGTTTTCAGAAAACAAGAACAATTCAGAAACGCAGGACCGTTAACAAGGGATCTGAAAGCAGCATGCGTATCAAATAAAGAACGGAAGCTACCACTCTTGTTACACGAGTCTGCGTATGTGCTCACATGCGCACATGCGCACACACACAAATACACTGACGTATCTCCTGTTACTGCACTACCGACATTTCAAAGTCATCACCAAGAACTCAACAAAATAATCTCACACCTCCACCTGAAACGGCCTGCCTCGGATCTCACCTGCACCTGAAACGGCCTGCCTCAAAACTCATCTCCACCTGAAAAGCCCTGCCTCAGAATTAACCTCCACCTGAAACAACCTGCCTCATATCTGACCTCCACTTGAGACGGCCTCACTCAGATCTCATCTCACCTCCACCTGAAACGGCCTGCCTCAGATCTCACCTCCACCTGAAACGGCCTGCCTCAGATCTCACCTCCACCTGAAACGGCCTGCCTCGGATCTCACCTCCACCTGAAACGGCCTGCCTCGGATCTCACCTCCACCTGAAACGGCCTGCCTCGGATCTCACCTCCACCTGAAACGGCCTGCCTCGGATCTCACCTCCACCTGAAACGGCCTGCCTCGGATCTCACCTCCACCTGAAACGGCCTGCCTCGGATCTCACCTCCACCTGAAACGGCCTGCCTCGGATCTCACCTCCACTTGAAACGGCCTGCCTCGGATCTCTCCTCCACCTGAAACGGCCTGCCTCAGATCTCACCTCCACCTGAAACGGCCTGCCTCAGATCTCACCTCCACCTGAAACGGCCTGCCTCGGATCTCACCTCCACCTGAAACGGCCTGCCTCAGATCTCACCTCCACCTGAAACGGCCTGCCTCGGATCTCACCTCCACCTGAAACGGCCTGCCCTGGTAGGAGGCACCATGGGGCGGCACTTTGCGCGGGCAGGAGGCCTCACAGCGCGTGAGGAATTGCTGGGAGGGGAAGTGGGGGAGAGGGGCATGGGGCATGGAGGAGGTGATGATGCAATGGGAGGAGAACAGTGGTTCTGACCGCCTGCCTGATAGAATGTACCATGAGTGGACCTCTTGGTAGAAGAGCAGTGCATGTGGTCCGGTCCGAGATGTAACTTGTGCGTGAGCATGTGTATGAAAGGTGTGTCTTTTCTTGCACACTTGCGAGTTGTTCAGCCATTCTAACTTACCCAACGCAACGTTTGCTGCCCTCGCACTTAGTGTCAAGAGCAAGAGGCAGTGTGTGCCTTGAGATGTCTCAAGACGAACTTACTGTCAAGAGCAAGAGACAGCGTTGTGCTTGCTCCTCTGCTGACGCCTGCCCTTCCAAACTGCTGCCACCCTTGCTGCCCCTGCCACCCTTACCACCCCTGCCTTCGCCATTCATCTCCCCACTCCCTGCGACCCCGCCCTCCCTCTCCTTCTCCCTCGCTTCCAAGCCACCCTCGTCCTCCTGTCCGGCCATTGCCACATCACCACCCCCATCCCTTGCATCACCCGTCCTCTCCCCACCATCACTCTCCTCCGCACTCGTTTCCATGGGCAGAGCATCCCTCCCAGTTGGTGGCGTCACTCCTCCTGCGCTTCTCCCTTCCACGGTCACGTTATGCCCCCCCAACGTCTGCCCGTTATGCCCCGCACTTGTCCCTCCCTCCAGCTGCTGCATCGCAGCAGCCAGGCGCCGCATGCACTCGCCTATGAAGCTCTGCCGCACCGCTACCAGCTTGGCCTGGAGAATAGGAGAAGTTGGGCAGGAAGGAAGGGGTAAGGGGAAAGTGGGGTTGGTGGGGAGGAAGGGAGGGGAGAGCATGCACTCGCCTATGAAGCTCTGCCGCACCGCCACCAGCTTGGCCTGATGGGGGTGAAGTGGGGGCGGTAGAGACAGGGGGTTGGGAAGTAGGGAAGGAGAGGGGGCAATAGGTTGATGATGCACACGTCATTTGCTACCACTGCCAGCAGCAAGGCGCCGCATGCACTCGCTTATGAGGCTCTGCCGCACCGCCACTAGCTTGGCCTGAAGAATAGAAGAAGTTGGGCAGGAAGGAACGGGGGAAGGGGGGTTTGGAGGGGAGGAAGGGAGGAAGGGAGGAAGGGAGGAAGGGAGGAAGGGAGGAAGGGAGGAAGGGAGGAAGGGAGGAAGGGAGGAAGGGAGGAAGGGAGGAAGGGAGGAAGGGAGGAAGGGAGGAAGGGAGGAAGGGAGGAAGGGAGGAAGGGAGGAAGGGAGGAAGGGAGGAAGGGAGGAAGGGAGGAAGGGAGGAAGGGAGGAAGGGAGGAAGGGAGGAAGGGAGGAAGGGAGGAAGGGAGGAAGGGAGGAAGGGAGGAAGGGAGGAAGGGAGGAAGGGAGGAAGGGAGGAAGGGAGGAAGGGAGGAAGGGAGGAAGGGAGGAAGGGAGGAAGGGAGGAAGGGAGGAAGGGAGGAAGGGAGGAAGGGAGGAAGGGAGGAAGGGAGGAAGGGAGGAAGGGAGGAAGGGAGGGAGAGCATGCACTCGCCTATGAAGCTCTGCCGCACCGCCACCATGCGCATGACAAGGTCTGCTCTGCAGTACCATGAAGAGCACAAGGGATCAATGCACTACTCATGCTGTCCCTCTGGTGACACCTGTTGCACAAGGCTTGAATGTAGCTCCCTGAGCAGCTGGATGCTCAGCTGGATGCTCAGCTGGAGGCTGATAGATGGCGGCAGCGGGGCAGCGGGGCAGCACACGGAGCCATACCCTAGGGCGTGGGGCAGAGGGCAGCACCCTTTTCTGCGGCGACAAGGGACGAGTGCCGGTCCCTGAGCAGCTGAATGCAGGGCGGCCAGATGGCAGGGGAGGGGCAGCAGAAAGGCAGCACAAGAAGCCCTGTGGCCCCTACCTACCTTTTCTGGAGTGACAAGGGACGAGTGTAGGTCCCTAAGTTGCTGGATGCAGGGCTGCCAGGTGGCAGGGGAGGGGCAGCGCAGGGCCAGCGACCACACGAGCTCCACTCCCCTCACCTCGCACACACCCCCCGCCACTGCCACATGCACGCCCTCTCTCGCGACACTGCGGCACCTACCTTTTCTGGGGCGACAAGCGAGGAGTGCAGGTCCCTTAATAGCTGGATGCAGGGTTGCCAGATGGCGGGGGAGGGGCAGCGCAGAGCCAGCAACCACACGAGCTCCACTCCCTTCAGCCCGCCCACATCCCCCGCCACTGCCACCTGCACGCCCTCCCCTGCTGCTGCTCCCCCTGCTACTGCTCCTGCTCCCACTGGGAGTGCTGCTGCTGGTGCCAGCAATCCTCCTGGTGCTGGTGTTGCTCCCGGTGGTGCTGGGGTGACTGCGAGCACGCCTGATGCTGTGTTGACGCTGATGAAAATACGATGGAACAGCCTGGTGAGGAGAGAAGGTGCGAGAGAATGAGAAAGGGAAACCAACGGGGAAATGAACAGAGGAAGGGGTGAGTTAGTGGGAGAGGGCGAGGGGCAGAACGGAGGGAGAGGAACAGGGTTGATGGGATAGTAGTAAAAAATAAGTTCTGAAGGGATAGTAGGGTTGGGGAAAAAAGGTGAGGGATTAGTTTGAACTTTAAAGGGATGGGGCTGCTTAAGGTTAAAGGACGAGGCTGAGGGGACGCAACCTCCAACCTACAGTAGTTCACGGCATTGGCAAGCCCACCCACCTCCAAGCCACAGGCGAGAACTGCTCCGGAGGCAGCTGCGTCAACCAATCCAAGAGCGCCACCTGTCCCGTCGAGCTCACGGCCCCTCCCACCACCCCGACCCCTGTGCCCACACTCCCCACCTCCCCTATCCGCCCACCCCCCTCTCCTCTCCACTCCCCCCCCTCCCTCCCCTCCACTGCGTCAGACAGCCACGTCAGCGCCAGCTGGCGGTCATCAGGGCATGCTGGGTGCTCCACTAACTCGGTCCAAATCACCCGCAGCCCCTCTGGCTGTAGCTCCATGCCGCCTGCCTGCAGGATGGTAGAGGTTTAGGGTGTAGAAAGGGGTTTGGAATGGTGTGCTGAGAAATCAGGCACGGGTCCTTGACGAGCTGGGAAGACATGCTGGGTGTTCCACTAACTCGGTCCAAATCACCCCAGCCCCTCTGTCTGTAGCTCCATGCTGCCTGCCAGGAGGTTGGTAAGGGTTAAAGAAGGGTTTAGAAAGGGTTAAAGAGGGGTTTGAGAAAGGTTCAGAAGGGGTTTGAACAGGGGTTTGTGAGGGCTTTAACAGGGGTTTACGAAGGGTTCAGGAAGGATGCTGAGAAGGCGGGTGTGGTGTGGTGTGGGTGCTCCACTACCTCAGTCCATATCACCCACAGCCCCTCTAACTGTAGCTCCATTCCATGCCACTCAAGGTCTGGAAATTAAGGTTTTAAGAATCAAAGCGGGGTTTAGGAAGAGTGGTGTGTTGAGAAAGCAGGCGCGGGAGCTTGAGGCGTCACATAGGAAGGAAGGGATGCGGCGCACTCAGTCCACCCATGTTGGGAAGAATGTGCGGCAACAAAAGGGCAAAAAAGGGAGGAGAAGAAGAAACAACTCTAGAGCGACGAAAGGATGACGAAAAGAAGAGGGGGAGCAAGCAAGCACCTGGAGCGCCCAGAGGAGGAAGGAGAGGCGGGCGGTGATGTTGTCGCGGTGGGAGTGTCTGCCATCCACCAACGTGCACTGCTCCAACTGCCGCTGCAGCTGCACGTGCTGCTGCTGCTGCTGCTGCTGCTGCTGCTGCCCTTGCTCCTTCTGCTCCTGCTGCAGCCGCTGCCTCTGCTGCCCTTGCTGCTGCTGCCCTTGCGGTTCATCACAGTCCATAGTGGGCAACGATCGCTCTGCCGTCGTATCCCCACCGCTGCATTCCTGCCTCACCTCCTCCTCCTCCTCCTCCTGCTCCACCACGCCATGCATGGGACTGCCGTCACTGCTGGGTAAGACGCTGGCATCTGAAACTGGTAGTGGGCTGCTGCTGCTGCTGGGTGGAACGGGGCTGACTGGAAGAGGTTTGCTTGGAGCAGTCATGGGCTGTGGTTGGTGGGGGGAGGCAGAGCGTGCGGAGGCGAACAGGGAGCGGGCCAGACCCTTGTAGGTCTGCAGACTGCCCAGTACCTGATGGAAGGGTTTATTGGGGTGTGTGGGGGGAGTTGGGGGAGGGGGAAGGGAAGAAGGCAGGAGAGGAGAGAGGAAGCTTTGAAAAAACTCTGAAAACACCAACAATAAGTGGAGCGACAGAACTTTGGATTGAGCCAAAAGTTATCATGGGAGGTAGGAGGTGTGCAGGCTTTTGAGGTGCCTCAAAGGTTTAGAATCCTCAGAAACCACTTGGAGGTGTGTAGGCTGCCCAGAGCTTGTTACGAGGAGGGAGTAGAAGAGCTGCAGGGAAGGAAAGCGGAACGGAGACGTGCATAGGAAAGGGTGTTGCCATCCCATACATATGCTGCGCTATGCTGTGCTGTGTTCATTCTGCTAAAGGCATACCATACCATGTTACTTACATGGTACTCCCACCACCACGTTACAGGGTCACCTAGTGTCGCACCTCAAAACATAATATGTTACACGGTCTGCTTGCACCACCATGTTACAAAATTACGTGGTGCAACGCACCTCATCCAACATCAGCACTCATCAGCACTCCGTGTTACGAGCGCTAGCTAGCTAGGATGAGTGAGTATATGCACACGGAATAGCACAATCTTACAGTGTACTCGAGCTCATGGTTTGTATTCAATGACTGGAGCTGCGCCTGCAGCATCTGCTGCTCCTGCAACACCCAGTACATTCAAACAGAGATGGCAAGATGAGATGTATTTGCGGCACCTCAGATTAACACTGGCATCGCAGGATGCTCTAGCATGCCACACAAAGACCAGCACAATGTCACGTGTGCCATGCGCAATGATCTTCACTTTTGAGGCGCCTCAAAAGACCAGCACAATGTCTGTCATGTGTGCTGTGCACAATATTCTTCACTTTTGCGGCGCCTTAAAAGACCAGCACAATGCCATGTGTGCCGCACTAGATTGGCACACATGACATTTCGCACAATCTCGTGCGAAACCAAAACACGGAAATGTTTTTTAGTCGACTAAAAAACGAGCCGTGGCCCGTGCGTGCACAATCTCGTGCGAAACCAAAACACGAAAACAATGGGCAAAGAAGGGAGCGGGATGGAAGGAGCAGGGAGGGCAGGTGGAGAAGGGGGGGGAGAAGAAGGATGGTAGAGTTAGAAGAGGGGGGGAAGAGCGGGTGCATAAAGTGGGAGGGAGCAGAGAAGCATCTTGGTGGGTGGAATGCTGTTGGGGTAGGTCGAGAATTGATTTCTCGCAGATATAGAAAGGGGAAAGTGAAGGTCTAAGGAGGAGGGAGAGAGAAGTGAAGCACCTCAGCGAGTGGAGCGCTGTTGGAGTACAGAGCAAGGTTCAAAAATACGGTTTTCGTAAAAAACGGTCCGTTTTTTACGGTAATTTTCCAAAAAAACTGCGTTTTTTTGTTAGAGAACTGTTGTCCCCAACAAAAAAAGGGAAAAACAAGGTCGAATACATTTTCAATCATGCCCACAAGCACACACATGCAAGGAGGGGTTCGTCCTCTTCATCCTGGTACCTTTCGCCATCAATTTGGTCCCAGAAATCGGCCGATTTTTTCTTCAAACGAAACCACCGTCTGGAACCTTTTTAACCGTTTTTTACGGTCGTTTTTTACTGCCGTTTTTTACGGTAAATTTTCAAAAAAACGACGTTTTTTTAAACCTTGGTACAGAGCAATGGTCATCCGCAAATATAGAAAACGGAAATGCAGGAGTGCAAAGGTGTGAGAGCGGCACCTCGGCAGGTGGAGCGTGTTCGAGTGAGGTGCAGAGAGACAATCTCTTGAATATACAGAACCGTAAACGAAGGAGTGCAAGGTGGTGAGAGCAGCACCTCAGCAGGTGGAGCGGGGTTGGGTTGCAAAGAGATGATCTCCCGCAGCAGCTGCAGGGCTGGAATGACACTCTCCTCCCGCGAGATGGCCTGCAGACAGCGCTGCATGTACTCCTGAGAAGGGGAGAAAAGGGAGAGATTTTGAGGCAGGTTTTCAAGCAAAGCCTACATACCACAAAAGGAAATAAATAAATAAATATTTAAAAACAAAAACAAAAAAAACAAAAAACATCAGAGACAAAGTCTCACCTCTTTATTAGCACACCCAACAGAAGCATAGTGGCCGAGCACCTCCGTGAGGGCCTTTGATTCAAGCACGTTCACTGACGCAACATCTGCTGCTGCTGCCAACGCTGCTGCCGAAGCTGGTGCTGACGCTGCTGATGCTGAAGCTGATCCAGTTGAGACTGCATGTGTGTGGGGTGGGTCGAACACGAGCGTCCAGAGCAGCTGGAGCAGCCTGCAGGGAGGGTGAAATGGGGACATGCGACAGAGGAAAGGGATGAAGCCAATGCTGATGTTGATGCTGCTGATGCTGACCCTGTTGGGACTGAGTGGGTGTGAGGCGGGTCGAACACGAGTGTCCAGAGCAGCTGGAGCAGCCTGCACGGAGAGAACAGAGGCGGCATTTGTTTGTGACGAGTGAACTGGGCAGATGCAGAGGCACACTGGGAGAGTGGTTCCGAACAGAGCAAATAAGGAATACACGTGTGTCATGTAGACTGGGCAAACCTTGTACTTGAAAAATCAGTCAACACAACAAGCCCTGCTGTGAAGGGATTCATGCCTTGCTTCTCTTGTTGCAACTGGAACTCTGCCTTGCAGCAGCCAGCCATGATGATCCACCTGAAAGCTAGAAAATTCACCTGAACGACATGGAAATCACCCCAGACCCTAGAAAAAAACCACCTAGACGCCACGGACAATTCCCTGGGAGTGAAACACCTGAAAAATCATAGAGATTTACCGAAATCCACAACACACCATCTAGATCCACAGATACCTACCTGGAGGCCATGACGCCACGGGTATCGGAGCGTGCGAGCTTCTTCACCAGCTGCATCAGCTTTGCGATGTCTGCCGCTGAGCGCCCCTGGTGGAGAGGGGAGAAGGAAGAAAGGAGTCGGCTTGGTTCAACTCAGAAGGTGTGATTTTCTGCCATTTGCTGTGTACGGGACCCTGGAATGGGTGGTAGGAGGCAGAGAGGTGACACGTTGCATACACATTCAGAGAGCAAGCTTCACACATGTGAGTGGGGTGGGTGCATGTGCCTTGGCTTAGAATAACAAACAGATGCGCCCACCCCACTCACGTGTGTGAAGCTTGGCTCGGCTCTGGAGAGGCGTGAGAGCAGCAGTCACCTGAATGTGCTGCAGGCGGGAGAAGAGGGAACCCAGGTAGTCATGCCAGTCCATACCTTGCCAGCATGCAGTTCCACTGTCCGTGTGATGTTTCATGCATGGCATCAGAGCGCAGCAGCAGTCACCTGGATGTGCTGCAGGCGGGAGAAGAGGGAATCCAGGTAGTCATGCCAGTCCATACCTTGCCAGCATGCAGTTCCACTGTCCGTGTGATGTTTCATGCATGGCATCAGAGCGCAGCAGCAGTCACCTGGATGTGCTGCAGGCGGGAGAAGAGGGAATCCAGGTAGTCATGCCAGTCCATACCTTGCCAGCATGCAGTTCCACTGTCCGTGTGATGTTTCATGCATGGCATCAGAGCGCAGCAGCAGTCACCTGGATGTGCTGCAGGTGGGAGAAGAGGGAATCCAGGTAGTCATGCCAGTCCATACCTTGCCAGCATGCAGTTCCACTGTCCGTGTGATGTTTCATGCATGGCATCAGAGCGCAGCAGCAGTCACCTGGATGTGCTGCAGGCGGGAGAAGAGGGAATCCAGGTAGTCATGCCAGTCCATACCTTGCCAGCATGCAGTTCCACTGTCCGTGTGATGTTTCATGCATGGCATCAGAGCGCAGCAGCAGTCACCTGGATGTGCTGCAGGCGGGAGAAGAGGGAATCCAGGTAGTCATGCCAGTCCATACCTTGCCAGCATGCAGTTCCACTGTCCGTGTGATGTTTCATGCATGGCATCAGAGCGCAGCAGCAGTCACCTGGATGTGCTGCAGGCGGGAGAAGAGGGAATCCAGGTAGTCATGCCAGTCCATACCTTGCCAGCATGCAGTTCCACTGTCCGTGTGATGTTTCATGCATGGCATCAGAGCGCAGCAGCAGTCACCTGGATGTGCTGCAGGCGGGAGAAGAGGGAATCCAGGTAGTCATGCCAGTCCATACCTTGCCAGCATGCAGTTCCACTGTCCGTGTGATGTTTCATGCATGGCATCAGAGCGCAGCAGCAGTCACCTGGATGTGCTGCAGGCGGGAGAAGAGGGAATCCAGGTAGTCATGCCAGTCCATACCTTGCCAGCATGCAGTTCCACTGTCCGTGTGATGTTTCATGCATGGCATCAGAGCGCAGCAGCAGTCACCTGGATGTGCTGCAGGCGGGAGAAGAGGGAATCCAGGTAGTCATGCCAGTCCATACCTTGCCAGCATGCAGTTCCACTGTCCGTGTGATGTTTCATGCATGGCATCAGAGCGCAGCAGCAGTCACCTGGATGTGCTGCAGGCGGGAGAAGAGGGAATCCAGGTAGTCATGCCAGTCCATACCTTGCCAGCATGCAGTTCCACTGTCCGTGTGATGTTTCATGCATGGCATCAGAGCGCAGCAGCAGTCACCTGGATGTGCTGCAGGCGGGAGAAGAGGGAATCCAGGTAGTCATGCCAGTCCATACCTTGCCAGCATGCAGTTCCACTGTCCGTGTGATGTTTCATGCATGGCATCAGAGCGCAGCAGCAGTCACCTGGATGTGCTGCAGGCGGGAGAAGAGGGAATCCAGGTAGTCATGCCAGTCCATACCTTGCCAGCATGCAGTTCCACTGTCCGTGTGATGTTTCATGCATGGCATCAGAGCGCAGCAGCAGTCACCTGGATGTGCTGCAGGCGGGAGAAGAGGGAATCCAGGTAGTCATGCCAGTCCATACCTTGCCAGCATGCAGTTCCACTGTCCGTGTGATGTTTCATGCATGGCATCAGAGCGCAGCAGCAGTCACCTGGATGTGCTGCAGGCGGGAGAAGAGGGAATCCAGGTAGTCATGCCAGTCCATACCTTGCCAGCATGCAGTTCCACTGTCCGTGTGATGTTTCATGCATGGCATCAGAGCGCAGCAGCAGTCACCTGGATGTGCTGCAGGCGGGAGAAGAGGGAATCCAGGTAGTCATGCCAGTCCATACCTTGCCAGCATGCAGTTCCACTGTCCGTGTGATGTTTCATGCATGGCATCAGAGCGCAGCAGCAGTCACCTGGATGTGCTGCAGGCGGGAGAAGAGGGAATCCAGGTAGTCATGCCAGTCCATACCTTGCCAGCATGCAGTTCCACTGTCCGTGTGATGTTTCATGCATGGCATCAGAGCGCAGCAGCAGTCACCTGGATGTGCTACAGGCGGGAGAAGAGGGAATCCAGGTAGTCATGCCAGTCCATACCTTGCCAGCATGCAGTTCCACTGTCCGTGTGATGTTTCATGCATGGCATCAGAGCGCAGCAGCAGTCACCTGGATGTGCTGCAGGCGGGAGAAGAGGGAATCCAGGTAGTCATGCCAGTCCATACCTTGCCAGCATGCAGTTCCACTGTCCGTGTGATGTTTCATGCATGGCATCAGAGCGCAGCAGCAGTCACCTGGATGTGCTGCAGGCGGGAGAAGAGGGAATCCAGGTAGTCATGCCAGTCCATACCTTGCCAGCATGCAGTTCCACTGTCCGTGTGATGTTTCATGCATGGCATCAGAGCGCAGCAGCAGTCACCTGGATGTGCTGCAGGCGGGAGAAGAGGGAACCCAGGTAGTCATGCCAGTCCATACCTTGCCAGCATGCAGTTCCACTGTCCGTGTGATGTTTCATGCATGGCATCAGAGCGCAGCAGCAGTCACCTGGATGTGCTGCAGGCGGGAGAAGAGGGAATCCAGGTAGTCATGCCAGTCCATACCTTGCCAGCATGCAGTTCCACTGTCCGTGTGATGTTTCATGCATGGCATCAGAGCGCAGCAGCAGTCACCTGGATGTGCTCCAGGCGGGAGAAGAGGGAATCCAGGTAGTCATGCCAGTCCATACCTTGCCAGCATGCAGTTCCACTGTCCGTGTGATGTTTCATGCATGGCATCAGAGCGCAGCAGCAGTCACCTGGATGTGCTGCAGGCGGGAGAAGAGGGAATCCAGGTAGTCATGCCAGTCCATACCTTGCCAGCATGCAGTTCCACTGTCCGTGTGATGTTTCATGCATGGCATCAGAGCGCAGCAGCAGTCACCTGGATGTGCTGCAGGCGGGAGAAGAGGGAATCCAGGTAGTCATGCCAGTCCATACCTTGCCAGCATGCAGTTCCACTGTCCGTGTGATGTTTCATGCATGGCATCAGAGCGCAGCAGCAGTCACCTGGATGTGCTGCAGGCGGGAGAAGAGGGAATCCAGGTAGTCATGCCAGTCCATACCTTGCCAGCATGCAGTTCCACTGTCCGTGTGATGTTTCATGCATGGCATCAGAGCGCAGCAGCAGTCACCTGGATGTGCTGCAGGCGGGAGAAGAGGGAATCCAGGTAGTCATGCCAGTCCATACCTTGCCAGCATGCAGTTCCACTGTCCGTGTGATGTTTCATGCATGGCATCAGAGCGCAGCAGCAGTCACCTGGATGTGCTGCAGGCGGGAGAAGAGGGAATCCAGGTAGTCATGCCAGTCCATACCTTGCCAGCATGCAGTTCCACTGTCCGTGTGATGTTTCATGCATGGCATCAGAGCGCAGCAGCAGTCACCTGGATGTGCTGCAGGCGGGAGAAGAGGGAATCCAGGTAGTCATGCCAGTCCATACCTTGCCAGCATGCAGTTCCACTGTCCGTGTGATGTTTCATGCATGGCATCAGAGCGCAGCAGCAGTCACCTGGATGTGCTGCAGGCGGGAGAAGAGGGAATCCAGGTAGTCATGCCAGTCCATACCTTGCCAGCATGCAGTTCCACTGTCCGTGTGATGTTTCATGCATGGCATCAGAGCGCAGCAGCAGTCACCTGGATGTGCTGCAGGCGGGAGAAGAGGGAATCCAGGTAGTCATGCCAGTCCATACCTTGCCAGCATGCAGTTCCACTGTCCGTGTGATGTTTCATGCATGGCATCAGAGCGCAGCAGCAGTCACCTGGATGTGCTGCAGGCGGGAGAAGAGGGAATCCAGGTAGTCATGCCAGTCCATACCTTGCCAGCATGCAGTTCCACTGTCCGTGTGATGTTTCATGCATGGCATCAGAGCGCAGCAGCAGTCACCTGGATGTGCTGCAGGCGGGAGAAGAGGGAATCCAGGTAGTCATGCCAGTCCATACCTTGCCAGCATGCAGTTCCACTGTCCGTGTGATGTTTCATGCATGGCATCAGAGCGCAGCAGCAGTCACCTGGATGTGCTGCAGGCGGGAGAAGAGGGAATCCAGGTAGTCATGCCAGTCCATACCTTGCCAGCATGCAGTTCCACTGTCCGTGTGATGTTTCATGCATGGCATCAGAGCGCAGCAGCAGTCACCTGGATGTGCTGCAGGCGGGAGAAGAGGGAATCCAGGTAGTCATGCCAGTCCATACCTTGCCAGCATGCAGTTCCACTGTCCGTGTGATGTTTCATGCATGGCATCAGAGCGCAGCAGCAGTCACCTGGATGTGCTGCAGGCGGGAGAAGAGGGAATCCAGGTAGTCATGCCAGTCCATACCTTGCCAGCATGCAGTTCCACTGTCCGTGTGATGTTTCATGCATGGCATCAGAGCGCAGCAGCAGTCACCTGGATGTGCTGCAGGCGGGAGAAGAGGGAATCCAGGTAGTCATGCCAGTCCATACCTTGCCAGCATGCAGTTCCACTGTCCGTGTGATGTTTCATGCATGGCATCAGAGCGCAGCAGCAGTCACCTGGATGTGCTACAGGCGGGAGAAGAGGGAATCCAGGTAGTCATGCCAGTCCATACCTTGCCAGCATGCAGTTCCACTGTCCGTGTGATGTTTCATGCATGGCATCAGAGCGCAGCAGCAGTCACCTGGATGTGCTGCAGGCGGGAGAAGAGGGAATCCAGGTAGTCATGCCAGTCCATACCCTTGCCAGCATGCAGTTCCACTGTCCGTGTGATGTTTCATGCATGGCATCAGAGCGCAGCAGCAGTCACCTGGATGTGCTGCAGGCGGGAGAAGAGGGAATCCAGGTAGTCATGCCAGTCCATACCTTGCCAGCATGCAGTTCCACTGTCCGTGTGATGTTTCATGCATGGCATCAGAGCGCAGCAGCAGTCACCTGGATGTGCTGCAGGCGGGAGAAGAGGGAATCCAGGTAGTCATGCCAGTCCATACCTTGCCAGCATGCAGTTCCACTGTCCGTGTGATGTTTCATGCATGGCATCAGAGCGCAGCAGCAGTCACCTGGATGTGCTGCAGGCGGGAGAAGAGGGAATCCAGGTAGTCATGCCAGTCCATACCTTGCCAGCATGCAGTTCCACTGTCCGTGTGATGTTTCATGCATGGCATCAGAGCGCAGCAGCAGTCACCTGGATGTGCTGCAGGCGGGAGAAGAGAGAGTCGAGCTGCTCGTCTGAGAAAGACCAAGCCAGCTCTGCCAGCAGGTCGAAAATGTTGTTCTTCACCTGCGCAGCGGCAAACGCCAAGAGATAGCGGGTGAAAGAGGGGAATGTACTTTGGGGCACGTCACTCGAAGGACCAGGCCAGCTCTGCCAGCAGGTCGAAACTGTTGCTCTTCGCCTGCGCATAGCGGGCGAAATGGGGGGATGTACTTTGGGGCACGTCACTCGAAGGACCAGGCCAGCTCCGACTTCTGAGCCATCTCAAAAGGACCAGGCCAGCTCCACCACCAGCAGGTCGAAAATGTTGTTCTTCACCTGCACAAGGGCACAGCGGATCGGTACCGGGCGAAAGAGGGGATTTACAGTCAGGCACCTCACACAAAGGGGCAAGCGAGCTCTGCCAGCAGGTCACATGTGTTGTTCTTCACCTGCACAGGGGCGAATGCAGAACAGATGGTGGTGGGCAGAAGAGCGTGTTAAAGTTGTGAAGGAAGGGCGAATGTGCAAGAAGCAAACGGGGAAGCAGCGGAAAGCGAATCGTCGGGATTCTTAGCGGCGGCCCACACAGCATCCAACTGTTTGTCCAACAGCCAGTGAATTTCTAGGCCCTAAGAAGTGACTTTTGAGTCGACTCAAAAGTCACCTCATCCAACTGTTTGCCCAACAGCCAGTGAATTTCTAGGCCCCTAAGAATACGTGTGCGTGCGTGACGTCACTCACTGCCAGTGAGTGTCCCATACACCACATCAAAACCACGCCTCACTCCTTCAAACCGTGCCTCACCGCTTCGAACTGGTCGGGCTTCTCAGTAGCAGCCCACACGGCGTCCAGGTGCTTCCCCGGCAGGCGGTGCTGGTTGAGGTGCCTCAAGAGACGTAAGCCTCACTGCCTGCGAACGTCTCACGAACCACACTGAAACCACATCTCACCACTTCAAACCCGCGCATTACCGCTTTACACCGTGCCTCACCGCTTCAAACTGGTCGGGCTTCTCGGTGGCGGCCCACACGGCATCCAGGTGCTTCCCAAGCAGCCGCCGCTGGTTGAGCAGCGCGCGCATGATCTTTACCACCTGTTGCGAATGTGGTGTTGTTCAAAGGGGAAGGGGAAGGGAAGAAGAGGACAAGTCAAGGCTTCTCAGTGGCAGTTCAAACAACGTCCAGGTGCTTCCTCAGCAGGCGGCGCTGGTTGAGCAGCGCGCGCATGATCTTTACCACCTGTTGCGAATGTGGTGTTGTTCGGAGGGGAAGGGGAAGGGGAAGGGAAGAAGAGGACAAGTCAAGGCTTCTCAGTGGCAGTTCAAACAACGTCCAGGTGCTTCCTCAGCAGGCGGCGCTGGTTGAGCAGCGCTCGCATAATCCGCACCACCTGGTGGAAAAGAGGGGCAGGTTGGTGGAGAAGAGGGGCAGGTTGGTGGAGAGATTCTTGAATGTGTTTTTCTTTTTTCACTCTCTTGATGGAACTCTGTGGATCCAGCAGGCGGCGTTGACTGAGCAGCGCTCTCATGAATCCGCACGACCTGTATGTGGTGCAGAACAGAACAAGGGGAGGAGAAATATTGACCCGATTAGTTGGTGTTTCAGATTCTTCAACACCCACAAGGTTCCACTGGCTGACTTTTGAGGCGCCTCAAAAGACATTAGTTGGTGTTTCAGATTCTTCAACATTCACTTCACAAGGTTCCACAGGCTGAGAAGAGGGGCATCACGCACAAGATGCATGCTGTGTTCCATGAGATGCATGCTGTGTTCCATGAGATGCATGCTGTGTTCCATGAGATGCATGCTGTGTTCCATGAGATGCATGCTGTGTTCCATGAGATGCATGCTGTGTTCCATGAGATGCATGCTGTGTTCCATGAGATGCATGCTGTGTTCCATGAGATGCATGCTGTGTTCCATGAGATGCATGCTGTGTTCCATGAGATGCATGCTGTGTTCCATGAGATGGATGCTGTGTTCCATGAGATGCATGCTGTGTTCCATGAGATGCATGCTGTGTTCCATGAGATGGATGCTGTGTTCCATGAGATGCACGCTGTGTTCCATGAGATGCATGCTGTGTTCCATGAGATGCATGCTGTGTTCCATGAGATGGATGCTGTGTTCCATGAGATGCATGCTGTGTTCCATGAGATGCATGCTGTGTTCCATGAGATGGATGCTGTGTTCCATGAGATGCACGCTGTGTTCCATGAGATGCATGCTGTGTTCCATGAGATGCATGCTGTGTTCCATGAGATGCATGCTGTGTTCCATGAGATGGATGCTGTGTTCCATGAGATGCATGCTGTGTTCCATGAGATGCATGCTGTGTTCCATGAGATGGATGCTGTGTTCCATGAGATGCACGCTGTGTTCCATGAGATGCACGCTGTGTTCCATGAGATGGATGCTGTGTTCCATGAGATGCATGCTGTGTTCCATGAGATGGATGCTGTGTTCCATGAGATGCACGCTGTGTTCCATGAGATGCACGCTGTGTTCCATGAGATGCATGCTGTGTTCCATGAGATGCATGCTGTGTTCCATGAGATGCATGCTGTGTTCCATGAGATGCATGCTGTGTTCCATGAGATGCATGCTGTGTTCCATGAGATGCATGCTGTGTTCCATGAGATGCATGCTGTGTTCCATGAGATGCATGCTGTGTTCCATGAGATGCATGCTGTGTTCCATGAGATGCATGCTGTGTTCCATAAGATGCATGCTGTGTTCCATGAGATGCACGATGTGTTCCATGAGATGCATGATTCACCACACACATGATTCGCCACACACATGATTCACCACTCGGTCGAGATGAGGAGGAGCAACGGAAAGACCAATGCTCCTCCTTGACAGAGATATGTGCAAGGTAGTGTCGTGGGCGCAGGAGACGAGACTACACACCTGGTCCACGTATTGCTTGTGGTGCAGGTTGGAGCGCAGGACAAGTGGCAGAATTTCCTTGGCCTCCATCCAGTCAATTGTTGACGCCACGGATGCCCCCTTGTCCCTGAATTCACACACACATGGCACATCAGGGAACAGGATCATAACTTTTATTTCTGACTTCACTCAAACTCTTAATTGTATCAGAAGCCAAATGACATACACACGGCAGCACATGGCATGGCACGTAATATTTTCAAAACAAAACAGAAAAAAACCGCCAGAGAGTCTCATGGCCCTGAATGCGCCTCACCATGCTGCCTGCCCCGTACACCCATCACTCCACCAAACCACCTCATCTCATCTCATCTCCAGTGCAGCTGAGCTGTCCAGCATGCAGTTAATCTCCCTCGCAGCCGATAACTGCTTGCTGAAGGAAGGCACTCCCAGCATGCGCTGCACCATGCACCTCTGCACCATGCACCTCTGCACCATGCACCTCTGCACCATGCACCTCTGCACCGCCCCCACTACTCCACTCATAATCAACCACCTCACCTCAGCCCCAGCTCACCTCATCTCATCCGCACCCAGAATGCCACACGACACCTCACTGATCTCATTTCCAGAGCAGCGGAACTTTCTAGCATGCGGTTCACCTCCCTGGCAGCCGACAGCTGCTTGCTGTGTTCTCGCCTAGTACTCAGTGAATTTTTCTACTCAGATTAGTTAGGTCGGTCGAACCGAGCTTGCAGCTTTCTATCCGTTTCCTTCGTTTGAGAGCATGCGGTTCACCTCCCTGGCAGCCGACAGCTGCTTGCTGAACGACAGCGCTCCCGGCATGCGCCGCACCATGCTTGCTCCCCCCTGACACCCACCGACCCACCAACAAGCTCACCTCATCTCCAGAGCAGCCGAACTTTCTAGCATGCGGTTGATCTCCCTGGCAGCTGATAACTGCTTGCTGAAAGAAGGCGCTCCCAGCATGCGCTGCACCATGCATCTCTGCACCCTCCCCACCACTGCCTCTGCTGCCACCTCCGCATCATCATACCCATCCGGTACGTCATCCTCGTCCTCCTCGTCCTCCTCCTCCACTGCATCCGCTTCCTCGTTTGCCATCTCAATTTCAAAGAGACTGGAGCGCACGGAGCGAGCAGAGGAGGGCAGGGCGAGCAGCGCGCGCACGTGGCGCAGGGTGAGCGAGAGGCACTGAAAGGAGCCGTCCCGGGGGCCCTCGTTGAGTGAATCCATCCGGTTACCAGTGACGCACCGCGTTATGGCAACAAGCACGTCTGTGCATGGCTGGTGAGGGTACAGGAGGGAGGAGGGGGCAGGGGGAAGAGGGTGAGGGAGGGCGGAGGGGGCAGGGGGAAGAGGGTGAGCGAGAGGCACTGGAAGGAGCCGTCCCGGGGGCTCTCGTTGAGTGAATCAATGCGGTTGCTGCTGATGCACTGCGCTATGCCTGCCCAGCAGCACGGCTCGGCACGGCTGGTGAGGAACAGAGTGAGGGAGGGAGGAGGAGGGGGCACACAGGGTATGCGCTCTATTCAGAGAGAGGAGGGGGCAGGCAGGGGGAAGAGGGTGAGTGAGAGGCACTGGAAGGAGCCATCCCTGGGCCCCTCGTTGAGCGAAATTAAGTGGTTGCGCTATGCCTGCCCAGCAGCACGGCTCGGCACGGCTGGTGGAGGGAAGGAGGGAGGGAGGGAGGGAGGGAGGGAGGGAGGGGCAGCGAGAGGGGAAACATGAGCATGGGTGATGATGTGCGTTATTGCCAGCAGCACGGCTCGACACGGCTGGCGGGGGGGAGTGGGTGAGGCGCAGACAGTGACGGGAGCGAGGGACACATGTTGTGAAGCAAGGAGATATCTGTCAAGAGCGTGAAGCGAACTGTGCCCCTCGCTCACCAAGCAACGAGATATCTGCCCAGGCAGCAACAGAATGTTGCTTGGTGTGTGGAGAGAGTGAGAAAACTCTGAAGCAGCTGCTGTTACCAGCCAAGGAGCACGGCAAACTCTTGAATCAGCGTAAGCAGGCAGAGGAGACGAACGCACAACGTGAACGCAACATAACATCAATCGAGAACAAAGCTTGTAGTTACAAGCTGGACTAGACGACAGGCGCGGATTGAGTCCCGCCAACCACCCACCACCAGCAGCATGTTGCCGACGTGAGGAGTGAGGAACTCTGCTGCCGTTGCCAGGGGGCGCAGCAGCGCTTCTACCACCACCAGAGGCATGCGCGGGGCGGGCAGGCGAGGGAGCGAAGGTGACGGTGATGGGGGCGGTGACCCTGCCTTCCTGAGCGCTTTCATCCTGGCAACATGCGCATAGCACTGCCTCTTGAACCCTGCCATGAGCTTCCGAAGCACATGCACCACGCGCTCATACCCATTCCCGTATGTCGTCTGCCCAAAGTAATTCAGAAACCGCACCAGCCACTGGTGTGAGCCCACGTTTCCGCCCTCCCCCTCTTCCCCCAGCTCCCCCCTTCCCCCCGCGCCTCTCCTTCCCCCAGGCGCCTGGGTTCCGGGGAGGGAGGGGCCGATTGGGGCGGGGTCTAGAGGCAGGGAGATGGCGTAGAAGCACGGGCGGTCCAATCGCGGCGCGACACGTGGGAGCTGCTCGTTCTTGTGCTTGCAGTGGAACTGGCACGTGCTGTCCCATCCCTGCGCCATGGCTGTTAGAAGCGCTGCTATCTCCTCTTCTACCTCCACACTCCTCCTCTCTGCCTCCTCAACCTCCTCCTTCCTCTCCCTCACTCTCTCCTTCTGCCCGTCCCCCTCCCCCCCACCCACCATCACCCCGTCTCCAGCAGCAGCAGCCGCTGCATCCGCCAGAACCTCCCTCGCTATAATCAAATCAGGCAGCTTCAATACAATCACATCCATAAGGGAAACAAACGCCTCGAAGATATTCCCATGTACGTCGCGTCCCCACTTCCAGATGGCGCGGTCGTCCAGGCACTTCTCAAACAGGCTGGGAGCAGCCTCTCTGAAGAGCGTAGCCAGCTTGCGTTTCAGCACAGCGCGTCGCATCAGCCGCTGCGCCTCTGCGCGCACCGCGGGACTCACTATGGGACCTGAATCGCCTGGGCCTGCTGCGACAGGTGCTGCACCAGCCGCATCAGCAGCATCACCAGCGGCGGCGTGCAGTATACGAGCAGCAGCAGCGAGGCAGGAGCGCATGTGGTTAGGCCAGACCGTCCAAGGCCACTTGCCCAACCCGTCCACGATCGTCCCCAGCAGCGACCCTGGGAACTCCAGATCTGCTACAGTCATCTCCGGCGCTACAGCCGCCCCCCGCGCTACAGCCCGAGTGGATCCTGCGGCTCTCGCAGGCCGACGTGGCAGCCGCGGGCCCGTACGACGATCTTCGTCCACGTCATCGTCGTCATCCGCCACGTCATCATCATCCTCGTCGTCGTCAGATGGGGTCGTGACTCGCGCGCGTTCCAAGGGCGCGGGGGACATCTCGGGGAGCGGAAGAGCCGCGGGGGGAGGGGAATCGGGCGCAAACTGAAAAGGCTGAAAAGACTCCTCAGGAGGCTCATCCGCATCGTCGTCCCCCTCCTCCCCTTCCTCCTCCCCCTCCTCCCCCTCCTCCGCCTCCGCCTCATCCCCTAGTTCCTCTTCCTCCACTTCCCGCACGCCTGAATCTTCTTCCGCCTCTGCTACAGCCTCCGCCGCCGCTCTCCGTGCGTTATTTCCGCGCTGCGCCTCCTCCGCGCCTCTGCTGCCGTCGCTCGACCCCTCGCTTCCCTCCGACGGGCTCCACCCGCGTTCCTCGTCTCGCATGTCGTTCGCTCCTTCCGAATCCGATCCCGATTTCGCTTCTGACGAGCGACGAGCTGCGGACCGGCTGTCCATGACGAATTACAAAGCCTTTCGCGAGCCTATGAACGAAAATTCAAACCGGATCTCCCATAATCTAAACTAAGGGGAAATCTCACTTTGGCCAAAGCTTCTCCTGCGTAGGTGAAGCACCTGAGATGTGAGAAACTAGGCGGTAAATGAATGGGTGCCATGGATTCAGCCGCCAGCCCATGCTGGAGAAAAGCGCCTAGATATTATCCCATGCTTCGCATCTTCTTTATCAACGGGCCTTGATTCTCGTGTAACACTGAGGTACAGCTCTTACAAATTAACGGGATTCATACAATCTGTACTACATTCTTCGAGATAAAATTGACTTGGAAAGTACTGTTTTCTACTCGTTATTAATACAGGTATGCAATCCTTGTTCAATCATTGACAAGAAACAAAATATGCTTGCGCAGCACTAGAAACGAACCATACACCAATAAATGAACCTGAACAACAACACAAAATCGCAAGATTCTAGAAAGAACAAAGAAACTGGCACTGAACTGAAGCGAGTGTTTCGCAATGGTAGTTTTTGAGTGTTATTGTAATGACATGTGCACGGACATGTGCAACTATCCCTAAACCACGTGCATGTAACACCGAATGTCGCCACACGGCGTCGCATCACCAACCCAAATTACTACTTGGTTGCGGCAAGGCTAAACAGTGTCTTGGAGCGGCTTGCAAGAGATGTTGAATCAGTGAAGCAGAAGCGCTTTGGAAATAGAGCAGCTTCAATGCACCGATGCCTGGAGAGCAGCAAAGGCGTCTTCACAGCAACGCATGAGGAAGGCTGGATCCGGCACATTCTCCCTCAAGGCTGAGAGGACTATGTGTGCCGCCCCGTTGTATGTCTGGAAATGCAGCGTGAGCGCCTGAAAAAGGGGGAGGGGGAAGAGGGAGATAGAAGGTAGGGGGGGGGATTGTGGGATGCAGTGCGGTACAAGGCTGGATCCGAAAGGTTCTCCCTCACGCCTGACAGCACTATGTGTGCCGCCCCATTGTATGTCTGGAAATGCAGCGTGAGTGCCTGAGGGGGAAAGGGAAGAGTGATTTCTGGGAAAAGTATTATGTGTGCTGCCCCATGGCACATCACTCTCACATCACATGCACCCATGACACATCACTCTCACATGCACCCATGGCACATCACTCTCACATCCACCCATGCCACATCACTCTCTCATGCACCCATCATACATCACTCCCACATGCACCCATCACACATGACTCACATACACCCAGCACCCACGACTCACATACCACCAGCACACATGACTCACATACCACCAGCACACATGACTCACATACACCCAGCCCAGCATCCACGACTCACATACACCCATGACACGTCACTCGCATGCAGCTGACCCACAACGGTGGGGCTGATGCGGTCGATGGCATACCCCCCCCGAGGCTGACCCCCTCCACAGGCCCCAACAGCACCTCACGTGCAATCATCGTCCAATCACTCATGCACCCATCACACATGGCTCACATGTGGCTGTCCTAGGACGGTGGGGCTGATACGCTCAATGGCATGTCCTCCCAGGCTCACCCCCTCCACGGGCACCTCGCATGCACACATGCACTCATCACACATCACTCACACGCACCCATCACCCATCTCACATGACTCACATGTGGCTGTCCCAGGACGGTGGGGCTGATACGCTCAATGGCATGTCCTCCCAGGCTCACTTCCTCCACGGGCCCCATCATGTTGGAGAAGGAGAGGGTTGTCTGGTCCAGCAGGCGTCCCATCAGCGTGCATGCTGACTGGAAGGGTTTACCGGGGGTTAGAAAAGTTTAGAGAGGGTTTAAAGGGATTTAGAGGGTTGATGCGCTCGATGGCATGCCCCCCAGGCTGACCTCCTCCACGCCACGGGCCCCATCATGTTGGAGAATGAGATGGTTGTCTGGTCGAGCAGACACCCCATCAGCGTGCATGCTGCCTGGGACGGTAGGGAGAGGTTAGCAGAGGCTTAGAGGGGGTTTGAAGAGGTTAAGAGGGGTTGTGGAGGGGACAAGGAGGATTAGGGCCTCCTCCACGTGCCCCATCATGTTGGAGAATGAGATGGTCGTTTGACTGAGCAGCCGCCCCATCACCAGGGTGCATGCTGCCTGGGACGGGAGGGTTTAGAGGAGTTTGGATAGGTTAAGAGGTTGGAGATAGGGAGGTTGCTGAGGAGAGAAGCTTCCTCCACGGGCCCCATCATGTTGGAGAAGGAGAGGGTTGTTCCCAACCCGAGGTGGCATGGCACAAGCAGTCAGGCCTTTTGAGGCGCCTCAAAAGCGGTCAGGCCCCCTCAAAAGGCCCCCTGCTGCCTGAGATTGAGCGTTGAGCGTTGAAAAAGCAAAAGCAAGCGCCTTGCATTGACATAGTTGTAATGTGCCTCGCAGCCGCCGCCTCTCCACCTCCCCACTGCATCCCCTTCTTTGCTCCTCACCATTGGGTGGCGACACACAGCTCACCTTCATGCCCGCAGTAGCGAGCACCAGTCTCGCGTTGACATAGTTGTAATGAGCCTCCAGGGACTGCCGTTTGGACGCACACATGCTCGCCACCATGCGCACCCAACACCCTCCACCTTCCCCATTGTGTCACCTTCTTTGCGCGTCACCATTGGGAGGTAACACACAGCTCACCTTCATGCCGGCAGTAGCGAGCACCAGCCTCGCATTGACATAGTTGTAATGAGCCTCCAGGGATTGCCGTTTGGACGCACACATGCTCGCCACCATGCGCAGCCTTTTGAGGCGCCTCAAAGGTCACCTCAGTGACACAGCTCGCTCACCTTCATGCCCGCAGTAGCGAGCACCAGCCTCGCGTTGACATAGTTGTAATGAGCCTCCAGGGACTGCCGTTTGGACGCACACATGCCTGCCACCATGCGCAGCCGCCGCTTCTCCACCTCCCCTGCTGCATTCCCTTCTTTGCTCTTCATCATTCCCTCCACCTCCCCTGCTGCGCTCCCTTCTTTGCTCCCTTTGCTGCCTTTGCTGTCCCTGCTGTCAGCCTGCACAGCTTTGGTGAGTGCAGGCGACTGCACGGGCAGGGCCAGCAGGAAGGTTCCAAGGCAGTTGCCCCAGCGTGCCTTGGATTGGCCTGCAAGCATGGAGGATATTTCCTGCGAGGGAAAAGGGTGGAAGTGGGGAAGATAGGGCGGCAAAGGTATCAAAGATAAGGGGAGGGGTGGACAAGGGGAGACGGTACAGTTGCCCCAGCATGCCTTGGATCGGCCAGCGAGCATGGAGGATATTTCCTGGGAGGGAAACAAGGGGTGGAGGGAAGACGGGGCGGCAAAGGGAAGGGGAGGGGTGGACAAGCGGAGACAGTGCAGTTGCCCCAGCGTGCCTTGGATCGGCCAGCAAGCTTGGATGATATTTCCTGGGAGGAGGCAAAGGGGATCGGAGGAAAAGGGAGGTAGGGGAGGGAAGGTTGGAGAAGAGAAAGGCAGTGATGGTGACAGGAGGAACGGGGTGAAATGGCAGAGGAGAAGGTGAGTTAGGAGAGATATAATGGAAGATCAGTCACAGGAGCTGAGGAATAGAAAGTGGATGCACACACAGTGCTGTGCGGCGGTGTGCATGGCAGTGCGGTGCAGTGCAATAGATGTAGCACGAACGTGTGTAGGTGGATTGACTTGACTGACCTCCACTAGAAGCTGCACTGGCAGTCCTACGAGCAAGCTGGCCCCTGACAGGTTCAAGTAGTTGCCAGGTGTACCAGAACTGGTGAATCAGAACACCGGGTTTACCTGGGGACGGTCTACCTGAAGTCCAGGAGCGGGGCGGATGTTGACAACACAGACAGCGCTGAGGCGAACAGTGGCAGGTAGTGGGGAGGTGGCAACTGGGGCAGGCTCTCCTGGAAGCAAAAGGGGAATAGCAATGAGGAGGGTGAACAGGAGAAAAGTTAGAGGAGTGGATGGATGGTTGGTTGGAAGAGGGAGAGGGCAGGGTTGTGAGGAGCTGGCAGAAAAAGAGGGTAGGGTTGCGAGGAGCTGGCAGAAAAAGAGTGTAGGGTTGCGAGGAGCTGGCAGAAAAAGAGGGTAGGGTTGCGAGGAGCTGGCAGAAAAAGAGGGTAGGGTTGTGAGGAGCTGGCAGAAAAAGAGGGTAGGGTTGTGAGGAGCTGGCAGAAAAAGAGGGTAGGGTTGTGAGGAGCTGGCAGAAAAAGAGGGTAGGGTTGTGAGGAGCTGGCAGAAAAAGAGGGTAGGGTTGCCAGGAGTTGGCAGAGGGAGAGAGTAGGGGACGCGTGAGCAGTCGAGCCCTGGTGAGTGTATACCAATGTCCCACTCACCTGCTCTCTCAGCCGTCGTCACATCACACATGCTCGAGCCTACCTGCTCTCTGTGCCTGCTGGTCATGGTGGTGGCGCAAGTAGCGATCAAGCCCGCCTGAGATGACCGTCGTTGATGGTCTGATGGGGTGTGGACGGAAGGGGAGCCCTGGTGAGTGTGTACCATACCGTGCTCCCACTCACCTGCTCTCTGTGCCTGCTGGTCGTGGTGGTGGCGCAGGTAGCGATCAAGCCCGCCTGAGATGACCGTCACCATCACATCGTTGATGGTCTGAATGGGCGTGCGGTCCATCCAGCCCTCGTGAGTATATACCATGCTCCCACTCACCAGCATTCTCTGTTTGGTCGTGGTGGTGGCGCAGGTGGCGGTGGGGTGTGGTGTGGTCGAGACCTGGTGAGGAGGATACACCATACTCCAACTCACCTGCTCGCTCTGATTGCTCATGGTGGTGGCGCAGGTAGCGATCAAGCCCGCCTGAGATGACCGTCACCATCACATCGTTGATGGTCTGAATGGGCGTGTGGAAGGGGGTGTGGAAGGGGGTGTCGAAGGGGTTTATTTTTCGTTATTAGCTTGACTCAAGAGTTGGCTCTACACTCCGATCTACTGAGTTGACTCAAAAGGTAGTGGTGAAGTCCCCCTGAAATGACCATCAAGATGATACTGATGGGGTGTGGAATGATCGGGATGTGGAAGGGGAGGCGCAAGAGAGGGGATGTGGAAGGAAGGGGAGGTCAAGTATGTGATCACATTGGCGCCGTTCGTTATTCGCCCAACGGTTGCAATGCATTACAGATATTACAATGCAATGCACAGTGAGTGATATTGCATACGCTTTCCACAACACAGCAAAGCGCGGCCAACCCCATGGGACTCACCGCTCCAAAAGCTCATCTGACCCTCCTAATGGCATGGCACGGTGTGGCATGGCACGGTGTGGCATGGCACGGCACAGTGTGGCACAACCTGGCATGGCACGGCACAGTGTGGCACGACCTGGCATGGCATGTCACAGCAAAGCATGCTCAATCCCACACGACTCATCGCTCCAAAGGTGCATCTGATCCTTGAAAGGTCAGCCAAGCTCATTGCTGCAAATCACTCCAAGCACAAGTATCCTCCCACTATCTACGAATCAACCTCAGTTGGCCTCCGGGAATCCTCAAAACAGCGCGCAGCCCCACAGGACTCACCGCACCAAAGGCGCGTCTGACCCTTGAAATGTCAGTCAGGCTCAGCGGCCCACTCACTCCAAACACAAACCTCCCCCCACCATTTCCGCTCCCACCCCCTCCCCCAACCTCCCCTTCGGCTGTCTGCACCTCCCCTTTCCCCTCCTCCGGCTGCTGCAGCACTGCACTGCTTCCCTTTCCCCCTTTCCCCGCCTTCTTCTGTGCGCCACCACCACTCCCCGGCTTCATCTTGACACACGTGGCAGTATCAGCGCGCCACAGCAGCACAGCCATGAACGTCGACACGTGCCACAGCGTGTTCCCCAGAACAGCTACCACTTGCCACATCCACCTCCCCACACCCACCAACCCTCCCCCTCCCCCTCCCCCTCCCCCTCCCCCTCTCTTCCGTGCTGCCCCTGCCCCTTTCCCCATGGCACCCCCACCACCAGCACCCGCACTCCCACCCGCATCTGCAGTAACCCCGTCTGCGGGTGCTGCTGCTGCTTCTGCTGCTGCCTGCCCGAGTGGGTCTGGGGCGAACGGCGATTCAGTCATCGAGTCAAGAGTGAATGCTGACGCTGCAGACGGCATGTGCGCCGGCCCGGGCTTTAACTGCTTTAACTGCTCCTCCTCCTCAGGCCCACTCGCGTCACCCATCTGTTTCCGCAGCTCCTCACTCTCCTGCACCTCCGCCGCTGCGGCGCCACTGCTCGGCTGGGGGCGAGTCTCACTGCCGGGCTGGGGGTGGGTCTGGCGTTTGGCGGTGGGGAGGGTGGGCAGGAGGGCGGGGTTGTCGGTGCGGCGAGTGCAGGCCAGCAGGAGAGACATGAGCGACACGCCGTCGCCCATAGAGTGGTGGATGCTGCACATGGGCAGGGGCGAACGAGGAGGGGAGGAGGGGGTGAAGAGGGGCGAGCAGAAGAATGGTGGGTGGGAAGAGGGAGTGAGTGACATGAGCGGCACTCCTTCGCCCATAGAGTGGTGGATGCTGCAGGGGCGAGGGCGGAATGGGGGAGGGAAGAGGGCCGAGGGGCGAAATGGGTGGGATGGGTTCGGAGGGAGATAGAGACATAAGCGAGTCTCCATCGCCCATAGCGTGGTGGATGCTGCGAACGGGCGGGAGAGAAGGGGGGAAAGCGGGTGGGTGGAGGGGGAAGGGGAAAGGGAAGAGCGTGAGGATGGGTCGGATTGGAGGAAGGAAGAGGGAGTTAGAGACATGAGGAACACTCCGTCACCCAGGGCGTGGTGGATGCTGCGGGGGCGAGGGCGGGAGGGACAGGGGAAAGGAGGAGAGGGGGGAAGGGGGGACGAACGGGAGAGGGGCCGAGCCGGGGTACGGGTTGGGTAGGGTGGATGGGGGAGGAACTTGGAGACATGAGGGACACTTCGTTGCCCAGGGAGAAGTGCATGCTCCGCATAGGGAAAGGGGGCGGGAGAGGGGGGGGGGGGGAGGAGGGAGGGGGTTGTTGCATGGGGAGAGGGTGTGGGGAAGGGGGAAGGGGAGGGGAGATGGACGAATGAGCGACATGTCCAGGGCGTGGTGGAAGCTGCACATGGGCGGGCGGGAGGAGGTGGGGGGAAAAGGGGGGTGGGCGGGAACAGGTAATTGGGTAGGGTGGGAGAGGGAGATAGAGGCATGAACGACACTCCGTCGCTCAGGCAGTGGTGGATGCTGTGAATGGGCCGCGGGGAGGGGGAGTGGGGAGGAAGGGGAAAGAGCAGCCGACCGGTCGTGGGGCAGAGGCACGAGGTTGATCCGCCAGAGAGAGACTTTGAGGCGCCTCATAAGCCGTGTTACTCGGATACACGCGCAATATGTGAGTGAGCTAACAGGTGTCGTACCGGAAGAGAGCAGCGGAGCGGCCGTGGAGCAGAGGCACGAGGTGCACGCACCAGAGATATTGAAAAACCCCTGTTTCAGCATTCGCAACAGTGGTTCCTATCATGCTTTCAGGTGTTGTACCGGAAGAGCGCAGCGGAGCGGCCATGAGGCAGAGGCACGAGGTGCACGCGCCAGAGAGGGCGGGAGGCGTCGAAGGGCGGCTGGTGCTGCAGGCGCCGCATGTGCCACTCCATGCTCCCCGCCTCGTAGCACGCCGATTCCTGGCTCGCGCTTGTTGTGTCTGCCGCTGGCTTTGCACATCCTTCCGATTGTGCTGGTCTTGTAGCTCGTTCCATGCTTCCTGCTGCTTCCGCGCTACTGTCGCGTTCATCTGTTTGTGTGACGGAGTGCTCCGCGCCGCCCTCGTTATTGTCACCTCCGTCGGGCGGGGTGCCTTCCACGACGTGGTAGGCCATGTCGACGGTCGACCGCACCCACACCTGCTCTCCGCCCTTACAACGGCCACGATGCTCCTGCATGACGGAGGTCACGTAAGGAAAACACAGCAGCACGCACACAGAAATGAAGTGAAAATTGGTGGAAGAGAACGGCGAGGAGATCGCTTTGCGTAATCCGCTGGGACGGAATCGCCACTTTGCGTAATCCGGTTGGGACTGGAATGTGACGAGCTGACGCATTTCAGATGGGGAGGCATTTTGGAGCTCCTTTGAAGCGTGGGGACGGCACGAACGAATTCAGCTATTATGTGATTGAAAAGACTACGGGGTCATTGCGTGTCGTTTTGAAAACCTAACAACAGAGTTTCGCACCCATCTTGGCTTGGTTTAAGATGTTAGTCCTCCTTCGTCTACCAAGGTATCAGTTTTGAACGAGATTCCTTACCATTCGACTATGAAAGCGGGGATGCTTCAAAAGGGTATCCGAGAGAATCGCTCTAAGCTCGTCGATCTCCATGCGGTCTTTAAACTCCAGCGCGCACAGGACAGTCGTGTAGAAGTCGTCAGAGAGAAAGAAACGAGCCGTTGGTGACAGCGGCTCGGCATCGCGGCTCTGCTCTTTCAGTTGCAAAGTCGCGTCGCCCTCAAGCTTGACATTCACCGGCGGAAGCTTCGGATAATCCATTTGCGGAATGCAGGAGAAAAAAATGAGGGAGCTTTGCTAAGAAGTCAAATGGTCAGTAGTGTTTGGACAATGTTAGTAGCTATGAACTGACGTTCACAATGTGAACTGCTGAAAGTTGGGAGGATGATAGGGAGTCTGAGCCCTGTTGCCACGTGATCGATGCTCCCGTAAGGGGAGTCAGGATGTGGCTCTAGGTGACTGGATTACTGCCAAATCTTGCCATGCGGTTCTTACTCCTCAACAACTGAGGTGGCGGCGAGCCTGAACGATGGCGAGTCTGAAATGTGTGGCAGCTGATATGAGAAGGGAAGGGGTGTGAAGGCGGCAGTAGAGAGTGATGAAACAAAAGCCTGACGCCGCTCAGTCCGAGCCTGTCCGTTGGTTGGCTCGACTTCGAACGAGCAGAGTGTTTGTGCACCGTCGATGTTTTCAAACAAGCAACGGTTTTAGTGCCCCCGAACCTGCGTGTGTGTGGTTTGAGCTTCCAGGGTATGGTTTGTAGGTTCGAAAGATGACCAGTGAAAGAGGCTCGAACAACCGGAGCCAAGCCGTGGCTGGGCTCGGCTGCACAGGAAAAATCGAGGTCTGACACAACCTCGAGATTGGTGTTCTCTAGATTGGTTATGTATTGATCGTAATCAGTGTACAGCATGTACAAATCATAGAGCTATCTAGAAACATGGCCAAGATGGCCAGCATCCTATAAGGAGCACGTGGATCACACGTTATTTCCTTGTCCGAACGGACAACCACCAGAAACCTGGGGAGACGCTCTATGCAGTGGCTATTTACGGGGGTTGGAAGGGGTTCCCTAGGAGCCATGAGCGTCTAAGGTCGGGGTGAATAGATGGTATGCCGCGTCTATCAAAGAGGAGGAAGCGAAGCTTTTGTGCTCGCTTTATACTGGAAGATGTGCGTTGGCGCTTCTTGGTAGATTGCCGTCTGCTTCTCCACAAATAAATCTTGAAGGCGATGAGGAATTGAGCTAATATCAGCTGCAGGATCTCAAAACTAGATGAGGAGGAATTGTGATATCTGTGGTCACAGCATGCCTGCCACAGTGTCTTAACTGCCAATCCCACCAGTAGGCTCCACGGAGGGGACTGGCCCACCCGTGACTGTAGTGGGAAAAAGATGTGGTGTTCTGGCGTAGATTGTCCGAGGTGGCGGTCAGCAACAGTGCGTAGAGCAGAGATGACGTTGCCAGCGAATTAGCATTCGAAGAAGATATGCGGCAGAGTCTCGACGACAGCGGCTGGGCATCGGGGGCATATCCCCCTGTCGTCGAAGTACTGGAAGCGTGACCCAGAGGGGAGGGTGAGAGTGTAAAGCCTGAACAGGACGTCCCGCTGGCGGCTCGGCTGGTCTTTGAGGAACGCGTGCTTGAGATCGGGGAGAGGAGGAGGAGGAGAGATGAGATGACGGGTCCATCGGAGGTGGTGGTTAAGCGGTTGTGCAGCGTAGAGGAGACGGCGGATGTCAGCGATGCTGGGAACGCCGTCCTGCAGAAGTCCTACCCTAGCCCCAGGTGGTGTTCTCTAGGGGGGAAAGTACATCCCAGCTCCTTACTTTCAGATTTCTCTCATATTTAGCCCCAGGTTTACTCAAAAAGTACCACTTTCTCTAATTTCTCTCACGAGAGGCCCAAAGTATGTTCAAAACAGGTCCTGCGGGGCTAACCTTTCGACACGTGTCCGTTTTCACAGCAGGAATTTCTGACGGTGCAGAAAATATAAAACCCCTAGGGAAACCAGGACATTTTTTCGGGAGGGATCAACCCTAAACACGGGAACCCGCTTGGTGTTTAGGGTTGATCCCTCCCGAAAATGTGTCATGTTTCCCTAGGGGTATTATGGTTTTTTGCCCCGTCAAATATTTCTTGGTGCGAAATGGACACGTGTCGAAATGTGTGCCCGGCAGGACCAGTTTTGAACATAATGTGGGCCTCGCTTGAGCGAAATTCCACAAAGGTATACTATTTTGGTAAACTTATAACTAAATTTGAGATATTTTATAAACTAAGGAGCTGGGATGTACTTTCCCTCTCTAGGGCCCTGTTATGTTGCCCAGCGGCAAATGGAGGGCGGACAGCACAGCACAGCACCACTGGTGCGGCTGGGTGCTTCTGCAAAGCCAGGAACCCCCACGGTGGTGCGATACAGCTTCCTGCCACCCTACGCGCAACTGCGGGGGGGTTTGTAAAAAAATAACTTTGCAGACCGTTAAAATGTTTTCCGCGACGAGAATTGGTTGGCCTGGAGCAATAGAGCCAACCAGTACCAAAACTAATTCTCTTCACCGATGGGGCACTGCCTTCCCCCGAAACATGTTTTTTCCGTGGCATTTGTCCCTGCCCGGAACTACTTGTGCTATCCCTGGGTCCGCGCTCCGAGCGGGAACCAGTATTGCACCAGTCTCGCACCCAGTTTGCCTAGGAGGAGGGGACAGCACAGCACTACTAGTGCAGCGTTCTTTTGCGCTAGGTGGGCCGCACAGCACAGCACAGCACTAGCCAGGTTCAGGATAGAGTTCAAGGTCCCGAGCCTGATTCAAGGAATGTGCCCTTGGAATGGAATCTTCGAGGATCACCGGTAGAGGCCGTCACAAAGCATCATCTAGTGCTGTGCGGAGGGGTCCGCACCAGTAGTGCGGCAACAGAACTGGGCCTAGGCACTGGCGGAGGGGGGGCGAGGGGAAATAGGAATCTTCCCCTCTCTGCGATTTTTGGCTCGACACGACGGTCAGCCCTTAAAACCGTGCCGAGCCATCTATTTGCCCTCCGAACCTAAACGAAGGTAAATGCCAACAGAACGCTCATTTACCCTCAGGGATTTGCACCCATTGGAAGCTGCACATTTACCCTCCCCACCTTCCTCCTCAAGCAAATTTTGCCTCCCTCGCTTTGCCTTCCGGCAACCACTCTTCACGGGGAAGTGCGACAGCCAGGGAAGAGAGGAGCTGGGGGAGGGAACACCGAAATGCTACCCGTGAAATAGAGACTGCTGGACTGCTTAGCCCAAACACACGCACAAGAATCAGGAAAAAAAAACCACGCAGCCTTCTTTGTGCACGAAGTGCAAACCCTAATGAGCTACTCACAACTCCCTCTCCACTCACTTTTTTCGAGATCGAGACACCCAGGTTTTTGTTTCTATCCCTTCTTGCCATTTAGCGCCAATAGCGATAGCCCCGTTTCTGGATCACGAAAATGTACCCACTGGTTCTTCATTTACCGTCGGAGCCTTCCCCCCCTCGCGCCCGAAATTTCCCATCTTCGGTTGTAGCTGGAGGGGGTGAAATCCAGCCCCGAAACACCCTCGGAACGATCATCATTTACCTTCGCCCCCCTCCCCCCCCCCGCAGGAGTCACCAGAACACCACCATTGTCAAGAATGGTCAACCAGCAATAATGGTCCAGTGTACATCATGGCCAACCAGCACAAGCAGTATATATGACACTTAGATGAATGCCTCACTTCAGCACTTTCCCCCATCCCTTACCTTTCTTGTCATCTTTTACCGTATGGCCCCGGATATAAGCGCCGTCCAATTAAAGGCGCCGGAGCTTCTATCTGGAGCATGGCGCTTATGGCCGGAACTCAATTATAAGCGCACCCCATGTGAACCATGTACTTATTATAAGTGCATCCCTTTTCACATGTTTGAGTTTATAAAAGACCCTAAACATAACTTTATTTTTAACTCTAAACATGTTTAGAAGTTTCGCACTTGAACATTCTCATAAGTAGAAGCAACGGAATGTTTGCATTAGGGTTGAGAAGCAATACAAGTAGCAACCCTAACTGAGTTGTACTCTCTAGGGAGTACCTCACTGCAGCCTATAACAATTATATGCATTTGACACACCCCCATAGGCTAAGTGAGGGGTACCCAAAGACCAGCAAGCGAAACAACGGTCACAAGACCAGTCAAGAACAAGCAGCAACAACAAAGCTCAGGGTGGCGCTCAGAGTCACCACACACTCCGAGCACAAACAAGAGGCCACAAGGCCAGTTCAAGAGTTCACTAGGATATATAGAAAATGAAAACAAGCAGAGCAAACAACAAGGCTACAGCAGCTGAGGGCTGAGAAAAAACAAGGAATGAATGAACTATGAATGAATTGAGTACAAGTAATCACCCTAATTGGGTTGTACCCCTTATGGGCTACCCCACTATAGCCTACACAATATGCATGAGCTATATTGTTCTGACACACCCCCATAGGCAAAGTGGGGGAGAACAAGGGGTCACAAAACCAGTCAAGTAAAGCAAAGCAAAGCAAGCTCAGGGTGGATCACAAAGTCACCACACATTCCGAGCACAAGTTGAAGGCCACAAGGCCAGTTCACATGCAGGAGTACATATATATATAAAAATGCTAGACAAGCAAGAGCAGGTATATATATATGTAACAGTACAAGCACGGTCAAGAGGTGAGCAAGTGAGGCAAGGTAGGCACAAGGCCCAGCTGAGTACAGAAGCGCTGATGGTCACAAGGCGCAAGCGCCTTGGTGAAGATATCAGCAGTGTTGGCCTCAGAGGCCACGTACGCAAGACGCAGCTGACCACGCTGCTGCAGCTCACGAGCAAGAAAGTAGCGGAGAGCAATGTGCTTCGTTCTGTGCTCCAGTCGCTGCTCCCGACACAAGGCCAGCATGGCCTTGTTGTCTACGTACAGCACTGGAGGAGAACGAGGCGGCTCTCCGAGGTCAGTCAGCAGGTAGGTGAGCCAGCGAAGCTCCTGTGCAGCCATGGCTCCTGCGTAGATCTCAGCCTCACAACTGGAGCCGAGAACAGAAGACGAGCGAGTAGCCCGCCACGAAACAGAGCCGGAACCAAGGCTGAAGGTGTAACCCTGTGACGACCGCTGCGTAGCCTGGTCGTCAGCCCAAGAAGCGTCTGCGTGCCCAGTAAGGACCACTGGACTCTGCCCTCCAAGCACAAGCCCCATGCCCGACGTACTGCACAAGTAGCGCAACACCCTCTTCGCTGCAGCCATGTGCTCCGGTCTGTGCCTCCCAGGAGCAACATAGCGTGCGAGAATGCTAAGAGGGTATGCAAGGTCAGGTCGTGTGCAGGTCATCAGGTACATGAGGCAGCCAACAAGCTCTGGGTACGGGCCACTCGACTCTACGGACTCATCCGAAGGCAGAGCTGAGAGCGAGTGGCGAGTAGGCAGAGGAGTGGCCTGAGGCGAGGAGTACGTGAAGCCGAAGCGCTGAAGGACCTGCTGCACCATGTGTGACTGAGTCAGGGTAATGGTGCGGCGTGCTCTGTCCCGAGTGATCTGCAAGCCAAGGTAGCTGCGCAGTTCACCCAGGTCAGTGCACGTGTGTCTCTTCTGCAGCTCGGACTTCACGTGGGCGAGTCCAGCAGTGTCAGCTGTGGCAAAGACCAAGTCGTCGACGTACACGAGGATGTAGAACGGCGGCAAAGAAGTGTCGGTGCGCAGAAACAGCGACGGGTCGGCAGTAGAGGGAGCAAACCCAAGAGCCGCAAGTGTAGTCCTCAGTGTGTCGTGCCACTCACGCGGTGCCTGGCGGAGACCGTAGACTGGCCGCCGTAGGCTCCACTGGGTGCCAGGAGGAAAAGACCCAGTGAAACCAGGTGGGCGACGCAGCCAGATCTCCTCGTGCAGGCTGCCCTGCAAGAAAGCAGTGCTGAAGTCAAGAGAGTGTAGCTCGTAGTCACGGTGAGCAGCTACGTGCAGCAGTACCCGAAGAGTGGTCATCTTCGGGGTGGGAGAGAGGGTCTGAAAGTAGTCAACTCCCTGCCGCTGACTGAAGCCTCGAGCCACGTAACGCGCCTTGAAGACAGGCGGAGAACCCGGCGGCCGCTTCACCCTGAAAATCCACATGCCACTGACGATGTTCGCCCCAGGAGGGGGAACAGCGTCAACGTAGGTGCCTGTGGACTTCCAGGAAGCCATCTCTGCGTCCATAGCTGCCTGCCACTGAGAGGAATAGGGACCCTCTATCGCCTCCGCGTAAGAGCGCGGAGTCGGGATGTCAAGTGCATCCGGGTCTCCCTCAGGGGTAAGCAGTACGGACACGAGATGAGGTGAAGCAGCGGCCAAGCACTGGAACTCCTCCTGCCTGTCCTCAAGGACGTCCGTGCCAAGGGCACACTCACCCCCGACGGACGGAGGACAGACAGACTCAGACTCAGCAACAAGACTGGCGACGTAGTCTAGGCGACAGCGAGCAGCAAAGTCGACGAGCTCAGCAACTAGGGCAGACGCAGCAGTGGACTCAAAGGAAGGGTCAGTGACAACAGTAGCAAGGAGACGCGTGACAGTAGGACTGGCAGCACGAAGAGAGTCCGACTCCGGGTCGGCAAGAGCAGGAAGAGAAGACTCAGGAGGAGAAGGCAAAGGGGCACGCAGAGGAGCAGTGGACGGACGCAGAGACATCCGGTGCGTGCCAGGGACAGGAGGAGGACGCTGACGCGAACCGCGACCACTAGTGCGAGCAGCACGGACAGGCGACGCAGGGCGAGACGCAGGCTCACGACGCTCAGCAAGACCTCCAGTAGGACCAGTGTAGGGAGACGGAGCAGGCAGTGGGGAGGCCGGCTGTAACTGTAACTGCGACGGGACAGGCTGTGGACACTCTAAGGGAGGAGGAGGACCAGTAGAAGACGGGAGACCAAGAACCTGCTGAAGGAGCGGAACGAAGTACGGCCGAGGCCGCGCGGCGACTCCAGACACAGCAGGGACAGCACCAGCACCCCCTGTGGCAGCACCAGCACCAGTAGCAGCTCCAGCTCCAGCACCCCCAGCAGCACCAGCAGTACCCCCAGCAGGACCGCCTCCAGGACCGACAGCAGTAGCCTCCGCGCCAACACCCGCAGCAGCTCCAGCTCCAGAAGTACCCGCAGGTCCAGTAGCTCCAGTACGCCCAGTACGAGCACCTCCGGGACCCGTGGCACCAGCTCCCTCAGCAGCAACAGAAACTCCAGTACCCGCAGCTCCTCCAGCTCCAGCAGCTCGCCTCCAGCGCCGGGCAAACCACTCACGCAGCTCCTGTGGAGAGAGTGGCTCCCGGCGAGAAGAAGCATCCGGAGAACCGCCAGGCACAGCACCAGTAGGCCCAGCTCCCTCAGGCTCCGCACCCCCAGGCTCAGCACCTCCAGGCGTAGCACCCCCAGGCTCAGCACCCCCAGACGCAGCACCCCCAGGCGTAGCACCCCTAGACTCAGCACCCCCAGGCTCAGCACCCCCAGTCGTAGTACCCTCAGGCTCAGCACCCCCAGGCGTAGCACCCACACGCTCAGCACCCCCAGAGTCAGCACTCCCAGGCTCAGCACCCTCAGCAGCACCAGAGTCACCAGCGACCTCGACAGGCTCAACATCGTCTACCTGGGACACACCTGAAGGGGCAGGACCCTGAGGGGGGAGGGGGTCTACCGGGGGGGGACCTGGTACCAGGAAGAGCGGTGGCGGGGGGAGGGACGGAGTGCGGTAGGGGAAGAGGCGGTAGTAGGGGACCGACTCGTCGAACGTGACGTCCTGGGAGGACAGAACACGGCGAGAGGTGGGGTGGTAGAACTGCCACCCTGGGGCGTCAGGGGGGAAACCCAGGAAGACGCAAGGAGCAGCACGAGGGGACAGCTTGTCCGCAGACAAGTCGCGGACAAACGCCCGAGATCCCCAGACACGGAACGCAGACGCATCGCCAACCTTCCCCGTCCACAGCAAGGCTGGGGAGGTCTCCGGCATGGAGACCCTGGGCTGAAGGTTGATCTGATGCGCCGCGTACCGAACCGCAAACGGCCACAGAAAATGGGGGGCAGCCGCATGCATCATGGACGTACGGGCGACGTCCATGACCATGCCAATGCGGCGCTCAGCAATCCCATTTTGCTGTGGAGAGTCCGGAAGCGTGAAGGTCTGGCGGATGCCTCGTGCACGACAGTAGGCTCGCAGAAGGCCAGAGGAGAACTCTCCTCCTCTGTCAGAGTGCAGACGCAGAACAGGAAAGTCCGAGCCGAAGCTCCGCCTGAGCTGGAGACGAGCTGCGCGGATCCAGTCGATCAACACCTCAGTGACATCACCCTTGCTGCGCAAGGGGAAGACTGTGGTGTAACGCGAGTAGTCGTCAACCACCAGCAGGAAGTAGCGCTCGTGACCCTGTCCACGGACGCGGGCCGGGCCCCACACGTCCATGTGAAGCGTCTGCAGTGGGGCCTCTGTCGGAGGAAACTGGGAGGAGTGAGGGGTAGCCCGCTGTCGTCCCTCGACACAGGGGACGCAGGTAGGGCCAGGCCCCGGAGGAAGCGGAGGGAGGGACCGGGGAAGACCAGAGACAAGGACACGGGAGGCCATGCTCCAGGAGACGAAGCAGGGAGGGGTGACCAAGGCGGTGGTGCCAGAGGAGAGTCTCGTGAGACAGGAGGCGACACGAGCAGGGGGCAGACTCAGGACCAGACCTGGACGCTGCAGCAAACACCTGACCCGACGCAGCTACCTGACCAGACGCAGGGACCGGAGGAGACGCAGTGGTCAGTGTGTACAGGCTCGACCCCGGCCGACGTGTAAACGTGGCCAGGTGTCGGCCTGTCCGAGCGTCCGTGCAGTGGGTCACCCGCTGACTCGCAGGAGTGAACTGGTGAACCCCCGCATCCTGTAGGTCAGCACCACTCACCAAGTTCGTAGAGAACGAGGGGAGGTAAAGACCAGACAGGGTGCCAGAGGGGGCCGCCGGACACGGGAGGACAGTGGAGAAGTGAGCAAGGACAGGACCCCCAGAGGGGTCTGCCAGAGAGACCGCAACTGGCCGGCCAAGCGGCGTGAGTGTGGTGCGGTCTCGAAAGAAGGAGCGAGAAGCCCCCGAGTCAAGGGTACAGGTGTGGGAGGCCGAAGCCGACGCAGAACCTGAGAGAGCAGACTCACCAGTACCTGAGGGAGCAGACGCACCTAGAGCAGCAGCCTCGCTAGCACCTAGAGCAGCAGCCTCACCAGGACCTAGAGCAGCAGTCTCAATGCCCGGGTCGGGCGGAAAACACCGGTAACAGTCACCCTCATCAGTAATAGTCACAGTATACATGGCAGCAAGAATAGCATCAAATTCAAGGTCAAAGACAGCTACACCCGCCCTAGACAGCTCACCCCAGCGGGGGATCTCAGTGGCCTCAGGGAACTGGTGACGCCAAGCGTCCGTCAGGCGGCCAAAGCAGCGCTGGGTGGAGTGCGCACCCCCGCACTGCTCACCCGCGCGGTCGCCGGTGCGTAGGACGTAGGTGCACGGACCAGTACCCCCACCCCTCTGGCGTGCAGTGTACCACTCACGGAGCTGCTGAGGGGAGGGGATGTCACGAGTGCGCTGCTGCTGCTGCTGCTGCTGATGGCGCTGACCACCACCGGAGCTGACCCTCTGCGCAGCGCCACCCCGACCAGCTCCACCTCCTCCGCCGCCTCCTCCTCCACCGCCGCCACCTCCGCTCCCTCCGCCACCGCCGCTGCCGCCTGCGCCTCCACTGCCGCCACCTACACCTCCACCCCCGCCACCACCCCCACCGCCACCCCCACCTCCTCCACCGCCTCCACCGCCGCCTCCACCGCCCCCGCTAGCTCCTCCAGCGCCCCTGCCCCCCTTGCCCCTGCCAGGGCGGCGTCTCCCGCTAGGGGTAGACGCTGCCCCAACCGACTCCAAACCAGCGAGGTCGGCCGCAGCAGCAGAGGCAACAGAGGGCAAAATAGGGGAGGGGGAACACCCCTCAAAGATGGGGGTGCGAGGGTCACCACGAGAGGCTCCTACAGCGACTATGCTCTTTTCTGCTGCTAGGAGGGCCTTCTCGAGGAGGTCAACGGTGAGAGTGGTGGGACAAACCGAGAGGAAGTGGTCCCTGACTACGCGAAGGGAGTCAGGGAGACGGGTGACTATGTAGTAGAGGGTGATGTACATGGGGGGGGGGGTTCTTGGCGCAGAACTCAGCAGGAAGCGCAGCGCGGTAGCGAGTGTCACTAGTGCGGAGGTGCGTAATGAGGTCAGCGACTGTGGGAAAGGCAGCAAGGTCAGGGAAGAGGTACGGTAGCATGAGGCGGCTCAGTGCAGCAGTGGCAGGGGAGGAGTAGCGTGCAACTACAGCGTCGTACAAGGTCTGAGCACTCTTGTACTGGCTAAAGTGCGCACGCTCAGAGGTAGGTAGGTGGCGACGCACAGCAAGACGTGCAGCAGCATCGCGCGTGGCCCACTGTGAGCGAACAGTGGCGTCAGCATCAGCAGCGGGGGCAGGAGAGGCACCAGAAGTGAGGTCAAAGAGGGAGAGGCCGTCTGCTCTGTCGCACTGTAAGAAAAGCTGCAGGTCATCTATCCAGACGTCAAAGTCAATGGCCCGACCCTCAGCGTCAAAAGCGAGGACACTAGGGGTAGCCATGACAGCAGTAGACTAGCAGTGCAAACAGTAGGGTGAGGGCAGTGCTGTGAGAGAGGCGCTGCTCTTACCGGACAGGGCGGTTCGGGCGGCTCGGCTGCAGGGCGGCTCGGCGACTCGACGGCTGGGCGGCTCGGCTGCTGGGCGGCTCGGCGGCTCGGCGGCTCGGCGGCTGGGCGGCTCGACGGCGGGGCGGCTCGGCTGCTGGGCGGCTCGGCTGCTGGGCGTATCGGCGGCAGGGCGGCTCGGCTGCTGGGCGGCTCGGCTGCTGGGCGGCTCGGCGGCTGTGCGGCTCGACTGCTGGGCGGCTCGGCGGCTGGGCGGCTCGGTTGCTGGGCGGCTCGGCGGCTCAGCGGCTGGGCTGCTCGGTTGCTGGGCGGCTCGGCGGGTGGGCTGCTCGTAGGAGTAGGCGCGGGGGCCGTAGGAGCAGGCGCCGGAGGCCGCTAGGGCGGCGGATCGGGGCCGCGAAGGCGGCGGATCGGGGCCGCGAGGGCGGCGGAGTAGGGGCCGCGAGCGCTTTGGAGAAGGGGCCGCGAGGGCGGCGGATCGGGGCCGCGAGGGCGGCGAATCGGGGCCGCGAGGGCGGCGGAGTAGGGGCCGCGAGGGCGGCGGATCGGGGCCGCGAAGGGCGGCGGATCGGGGCCGCGAGGGCGGCGGAGCGGGGCCGCGAGGGCGGCGGATCGGGGCCGCGAAGGGCGGCAGATCGGGGCCGCGAGGGCGGCGGAGCGGGGCCGCGAGGGCGGCGGATAGGGGCCGCGAGCGCGGCGGAGAAGGGGCCGCGAGGGCGGCGGAGTAGGGGCCGCGAAGGGCGGCGGATAGAGCCGCGAGGGCGGCTCCAAGGGGCCGCGAGGGCGGCGCTAAGGGGCCGCTAGGGCGGCGCGAGAGAGGGGAGCGCGACTCGGGCAAGGGCTGAGTGCGCTCCGGGCAGGAAAAAAAAAACGGTGGGCCCTAGGAACAGTTCCCACGGGGGAATCTGCTCGATACCATGAGAAAAAACAAGGAATGAATGAACTATGAATGAATTGAGTACAAGTAATCACCCTAATTGGGTTGTACCCCTTATGGGCTACCCCACTATAGCCTACACAATATGCATGAGCTATATTGTTCTGACAAGGGCCTACCTCAACAAGCCCTAGCTGCACACAGAACATGTGGTGGTGACCAAGCGCCAAAGCCTTGGTGAAGACATCGGCAGTGTTGGCCTCTGAGGCCACAAAGTCCAAGCGTGTCTGGCCACGTCGCTGCAACTCTCGCAGGAGAAAGCACCTCACGTCAATGTTCTTCACTCTGCTCTCCAGTCGAGGCTCTCGACCCAGGAGGATCATGGCCTTGTTGTCAGCAAACAAGGTCGGTGCAGAGCGAGGCCGCTCACCAAGGTCGGCGAGCAAGAAGGTCAACCAGCGAAGTTCCTGTGCCGCCATGGCACCAGCGTAGATCTCTGCCTCTGCACTGGACGAAGCCACAGACGACGAACGTGTAGACCTCAACGACACAGCTCCAGCACCCAAACTGAAGCAGTAACACTGAGTCGAACGCTGAGTCTCCGCGTCGTCAGCGTAGGAAGAGTCGCAGTGACCGGTCAACTCAACTGGCTGAGTCCCTCCAAGCATAAGCCCCATGCCTGATGTAGTCGCCAGGTACTTCGCCACCCTCACAGCGGCTGTCCAGTGAACAGGACGCTGTCTCCCAGTCGCAACAAAGCGAGAGAGGACGCTGCGGGGAAAGGCGAGGTCCGACCGAGTACAAGTCATCAGGTACATGAGGCAGCCCACAAGCTCTGCGTAGGGACCACTGGACTCAAAGGGATCGTCGGGAAAGGGGCCAGTGAGTCTGTGGTCAACAGCAAGAGGAGTGGGCTGTGTGGTGGAGAACTGGAACTCGAACCGCCGAAGGACCTGCTGCACCATGTGTGACTGCGTGAACGTGATGGTGCGAGCGGCTCTGTCCCTGGTGATCTGCAGGCCAAGGTAGCGCTACAGTTCACCAAGGTCAGTGCACGTGTCTCTCTTCTGCAGTTCGGATTCCACCTCAGCCAGAGCTGCCCTGTCTGCTGTAGGAAAGACCAAGTCGTCGACGTAGACAAATATAAAGAAAGGAGTGGAACCAGCACGAACAAACAGTGACGGGTCGGCAGAAGAAGGACGAAACCCAAGGTCACGAAGCGTGGAGCGAAGAGTGTCGTGCCACTCACGGGGCGACTGGCGGAGACCGTAGACTGGTCGCCTCAGGCTCCACTGGGTCCCAGGTGGGAAGGTGTCAGTGAAGCCAGGAGGACGCCGCAGCCAGATCTCCTCGTGTAGGAGGCCCTGGAGAAACGCAGTGGAGAAGTCGAGGGAGTGCAGCTCGTAGTCTCGCTGTGCTGCTACGTGCAGTAACACCCGAAGTGTTGTCATCTTCGGTGTCGGGGCGAAGGTCTGGAAGAAGTCAACTCCCTCACACTGACTGAAACCCCTAGCCATGTAGCGCGCCTTGAACATAGACGGTGATCCAGGCGGCCGCTTCACCTTGAAGAGCCACGTGCCGTCGACTATGTTCGCCCTCGGAGGGGGAACTGCGTCGACTTAGGTGCCTGTGGATCTCCAAGACGCTAACTCTGAGTCCATAGCCGCTTTCCATTGAGAGGCCCACTCCCCTGACACTGCCTCACGGTACGTGCGAGGAGTCGCAATGTCAAGGGCGTCGGGGTCTCCCTCAGGGGAAAGCAGCATGGCACAGAGAGAGGGAGAAGCGGCTGCCAAGAACTCCAGCTCAAACTGTCTGTCCTCTAGGACGTCACAGCCAAGGGCAAACTCACCCCCGGCGGACAGAGGACGGGCAGGCGGAGCAGTCATTACACGCGTGGCGAAGTGAAGGCGGCGGGTGGAAGCAAAGTCAGCGACAGCGGCAGTAAGAGCCGAGACAGACGATGGAGAGGCACGAGGGTCGGTGACAAGAGAGGCGAGAACACGCGAGACAACAGGACGAGCAGCACGGTAGTAGTCAGTGATAGGGTGAGAGGAGATAGTGAGAGACGACGCAGGAGGTAGCGGGAGAACAGACACAAGCGGAGCACGACGAGGACTAGAACGAAACAAGAATGTGCGGAGGTCGTCAAAAGGAGACGAAGGACGAGCACGCGGAGGACAACGAGTGGTCCATTTGTGCGGGAGAACAGGAGGAGGCGACTGTGACTGAGGAGGAGAGAAAACAGCCGGAGACGAGTCTGGAGGAGGGAACGTAGGGCCGTACGCGGTAGAAGACTGTGAGTGGACAGGAGGAGCAGAGGGAAGGCCAAGGGCCCGAAGGCGACTCACTGGTGGGAACAGCTGCTGCAAAAGTGGCGACTGCGGCGAACGCTGCTGCTGCTGCTGCTGCTCCTGCAGGGCCAACTGCCGCAGCTCCTGCCTCTCCTGCTCCAACCGCTCCTGCTCCTCACGCTCACGTTGGCGAGCCGCCTGGAGACGTGTGTCGTGGCGGTGGGGAGGCGCAGTAGTAGTGCCTCCAGCTCCAGTCTCCTCGGAACTAGCACCTCCAGTGCCAGTACCTCATGCTACAGCACCTCCAGAACTAGCACCTCCAGCACCAGCACCTCAAGCTCCAGCACCCCCCGAACTAGCACCTCGAGTGCCAGCACCTCCAGCTCCAGCACCCCTCAAAAGAGCACCCCCAGAACGAGTACCTCCAGTGGCAGCACCTCCAGCTCCAACACCCCCGGAGTCCGCAGGAACCTGTCACGGAAGTGCCAAAGACGCTACCTGACGCGCGACGGATGGTAGAGGGGTAGCGTGAGACACACCTGACGGGGCAGGACCAGGGGGGGCGAGGGTACCGGAGGAGCGGGAGCAGGAGGAGGAGAGGGTGCGAGGAAAAGGGGAGGAGGGGGAACCGGGAGACCTCGACAGGGGTAGCGAGCGTAGTAGGACACTGACTCGTCAAACCGGACGTCACGGGAGTCTAGGAACTGGTGGAGGGGCGGGTGGTAAAATGCGTAGTCGGGAGAGTCCACCGGGAAACCAAGGAAAACAAAGGGGATGGCGCGAGCCGAGAGCTTGTCTGCAGAGGTGTCACGAACAAGCGCAAGGCAACCCCAGACACGAAAGGCCGACCCAACACCTAGGGACCCGGTCCAAAGACTGGTCGGTGAAGCCTCTGACCGCGAGACACGCGGCTGGAGGTTCAGCTGGTGGGCGGCGTAGCGAACCGCGTAGGGCCACAGTAAATGGGGCACACGGGCATGGATCATGGACGTGCGGGCGATGTCCATGACCAAGCCAATGCGGCGCTCAGCAACCCCATTTAGCTGTGGGGACTCCAGAAACGTCCAGGACTGTGAGATGCCCTGTTCGCGGCAGAATCCGCAAAGAATGCCGGATCGAGACTCGCCCCCACGGTCGGAGTGGAGACAGGAAACACGACTGCCACGAGTGCCCTCGGTGGCCAGCAGCCACCGGATCAGTGTAGAAGTCACCTCTGACTTCTTCGCGAGAGGAAACACCGTGGTGTACCTGGAGTAGTCGTCGACGACCACAAGAAAGTAGCGCTCTGTCTCAGGTCCCTGGGTAGGGGCAGGGCCCCAGACGTCCAAGTGGAGGGTCTGGAAGGGAGCAGTGGCCGGACGAAGGGAGGAGGAGTGCGGAGTGGCGCGCAGGCGGCCGGCGACGCAAGGAGTGCACGGCGGTGCAGGCAAGGGAGGGAGCGACGCAAAGACACGAGGGAGACCCGAGACAAGACGGTGACTAGCCATGCTGCGGAGGCGGGGGATCGACGGGTGGCCAAGACGGTGGTGCCACATGACGGATGGGTGGGCGAGAGACCGACACAGCCGGGCACGGGAGAGTGGTCGAGCTGCGAGCGACTGCTGGTCCTGAAGTAGGATCAGCCAGGGCAACTGGGACTGGAGTCGAAAGAGGTGTGACAGTGGTGTGGTCGCGAAAGAAGCACTGAGACGCGCCTGATTCCAGTGTGATGGAGAGCGACGCGACAGCAGTCCTCACGGCTGGACTAGTGACTACACAAGCACCTACACTAAAAGCACAAGTACCTACACTAGCAACAGGCAAAGGTCCTAAGCTAGGTACACGCAAGCCAAGAGACGCATACGTTACAGAATAAACAGCATCCATAGACATATCAAACACAGGGTAACCACTACGAGACAGACCGGGCCAGACCGATGGCGTCGACTCAGACCCAAAATGCTCATGGTATAGGTCATCGAGGCGGCTGTAGCAGCGCTATGTAGCATGGTCAGGACGCGAGCAGGTAGTGCCAGCACCAGGGCCAGTCAAGATCCGGTACTGGCAGGGGCCGACGTCGCAGCCAGCGCGACAAGCCCCCCAGCTGGCTGGGCCGTTGCTGCAGCCAACGCTACACGAACCACAAGGCGCCCACGGCTGCTGAGGGCGCCACTGCTGCTGAGGGCGCCACTGCTGCTGAGGGTGCCTCTGCTGCTGAGGGCGCCACTGCTGCTGAGGTTCCCACTGCTGAAACTGCCGCTGCTGCAGTCCTTGCTGCTAGAGAACTCTAGTGGACGCTGTAGTAAAGGTTAGCGGGGTGCAAGAGCGGCAGGCTAAGATCGACTGGAGCTAGGAGCGAGGAGTGAGAACAGCTAGGAGTGCTAAGTGAAACTAGGCGAGGAACGGCCGGAGCACGGAGCAAACTGAGCTGGGAGCGAGGAGCGCCAGGTGAAACTAGGCGAGGAACTGCTGGAGCACGGAGCAAGCTGAGCTAGAAGTGACTGGAACGAGGAACGCTGGAGTGAGGCACGGCCGGAGCGAGAAACGTCAGGCTAGAAACTACGGGCTCGAGGAGCGGCTAGAGCGAGGAGCGAGAACAGCTAGGAGCGCCAGGTGAAACTAGGCGAGGAACGGCCGGAGCACGGAGCAAACTGAGCTGGGAGCGAGGAGCGAGAACATCTAGGAGCGCCAGGTGAAACTAGGCGAGGAATGGCCAGAGCACGGAGCAAAGTGAGCTAGAAGCGACTGGAGCAGGAACGGCTGGAGTGAGACACGGCCGGAGCTAGAAACGGCAGGCTAGAAATAACGGGCTCGAGGAGCGGCTGGAGCGAGGAGCGAGAACAACTAGGAGCGCCAGGTGAAACTAGGCGAGGAACGGCCGGAGCACGGAGCGAGAACAATTATGAGCGCCAGGTGAAACTAGGACTAGGAGTAGCGGCCTCTAGCCGCGGCGGAATGGTGAACCCAGTGAAGGAACGGTAGGGAACGGGAAAACCGACGGTGAGAAAGCCCGAGAACGCCCTGCTACGGGCCGTGGCGCGCCAGAGGTGCCAGCCGCTGCAAGAGGTGCCAGTGGGCGGCTAGAAGGAGGTGGGGGCGGCTAGGAGGAGGTGTGGGCGGCTAGGAGGAGGTGTGGGCGGCTAGGAGGAGGTGTGGGCGGCTAGGAGGAGGTGTGGGCGGCTAGGAGAAGGTGTGGGCGACATTTCTAACTAAGGCTTCACATTTCAGAGTTTCACACGTCTAGCTAGGATCGAGCTACTCCTCGTCAGACTCGGGCTCATGGCAGTTGTTGCCCCAGAAGCCATCAGCGATGATCTCATCATCAACGTCCACTTCCTGAGTCAGCTGGCTCCGCCTGTGCGCCATGGCGAGCCCGTCCTCACTGCCGTCAAGCGCGTTGCTGATGCCACAAGTGAGGAAGGCGCCCTTGATGAGGTCGGTGGGCACTGCCTTCCAGGCCCGTGAGATCCATCTCAGCACCACCGCTAGTGGCGGATTCTTGAGGTTCCCTGCACCAACAAATAGAGAGGGGGAGAAGCGGTTAGATAGACAAGGGGGGGATAAAAACTCGCATATGGTCTTAACGGTGGACGTCGTATCTGCAGCTGTCAAACTCTCTTGGCCCTCCTCTTCAAACCACTTCTGGTACTGCTGGCGGACGGAGGCATTGAAGATTTTTTGTTCACCGATACGTCGAGGGGTTGAATCTCCGCCGTACAGCTCGCCGAAATGACCGCCGGCACGATATCGAGCTCATCGAATTTCGCCTTCACGTCGTCAGTGAGGCGACCGCAGTAGGAGTCCACCATGAGCATGGTGCTCCTCGCCTGCCTGCCGAACCGGGGCCTGATGAACAGCTTGATACACTCGTCAAGTCACCGCGTGACGCCCTCGGCGTCCATCCAACCATTCTAGTGACACGCCGCGACCACATATGCACAATCACAAGCGGTACTATAATGAAATATCCAGATAAAAAATCAAGGAAACAGACAGAGAAAGAAGACAAATCTCTTACCCGGCGGGAAGTCTCCCTTCGGAACCGTATTGCGCTTGAAAAACACCCACGTCTTGAGCTTCTCACCGTCGGTCGTGCACGCCAACATCACGGTCACGCGCTCCTTCGGTACCCCGCACTCCAGACGGGCACCGACCGAACGTGACTTTGGTCCACGGTGGTGGTGGCGGGCATCTCCAGCCACATTGGCGTCTGGTCGGCGTTGATAATCCACCAGGTTTCGATGCCGCGCTCATGACGCCTGTCACGGAGGAACTGCCAGAACTTTTGGCACTGCTCCGCGACATCTGTCCAGCCTAGGGAAGGGGCGGGGAAACACATGGGTTAGTAAAACAAAAGGAATATAATAAAGTAAAAAAAAAAAAACAAACAAACACAAAAAAAACAACAACAACAACAAGGATTTCTTACGGGCAGTGGTCTTCTGGGCAACCTTCGTCTTCATGCGCACGCTCAGATTCCACCGCCGCCGAAACCGGTCCGACCACCTTTGGCTCCCCTTTCACTTCACGTTAGGGTAGAGTACCTTCATGTACTCTCGCGACCACTCTCGCAGACGGCCGACGATGACGGCAATTCCCTTGCGGCGCCACTCGAGAAGTTCCGCGTAAACCTTGAGCTCCATTGGCCGGTACCAGGAGGCTCTCCCGCGACCGTGCATGAGCTTCCGTGCGGAGTGCGCGTCCTTGAGGACCTCCGCGGCTCTCTTCCACTCCGTGAGGCACTTGCGGTGGATGTCGCTTTCGCGAGACAACGCACAAACCGAAACTGCCACATCCAGCCGTCCGAGCCACATCAACTTCTCTTGCGCAGTATAAGCTTGACGCTTATGTTGTGAAGGCTTATGCCTGGGAGAGGGGGGGCGGGCATCACGGTTCTGAGAAGAAGGGTGGGGTCGCTTGCGGTTAGTAGGCGGATAAGAAGGTATCGGTAGTTTCTCGGGGAGGCCGTCGCGCGACCAGTACTCGACGCCGTCGTCGTCGTCGCTGCCCGGGACACCCTCGGGGAACACATCGGCCGCGGTGCCAGCCTCGGCGCCTCTATCGCCCGCAGCATGCCTCTCCTTGTCGGCGTCGGCCACATCGTTGTCAGCACCCATAGCGGATTCGTCCCACGTGCAATCTTCAGGCTGGCCCCAACGTGGTGGCGGCGCCGGTACTTCTATAGACTCATCTGGCGGCTTGTTGCTGTCAGGTTCCGACAGGTACTCGTCGAACGCCGATGGGAGCAGGAGCGTGAGCACGTGCCGATTGCCCGAACCGGTATATTTTGGAGCCGGCGAAATCGGAGGAGCAGGAGGAGCAGGAGGAGCAGGAGGAGCAGGAGGAGCAGGAGCAGCAGGAGGAGCAGGAGGAGCAGGAGGATCAGGAGGAGCAGGTGGCGCTGGTGGCTCCAGTGGCTCTGGTGGGACACGGCTATACCAGCCGTCAACGGTAACTCAATAGGGCCTAGGCTTCTTCTTGAACAGAAAGTGAGTGCCAGTAAATTCCGCCATGGCTTCCGCAGCTAGGCGGGCTAGAAATGAAAACCGAATGAAAACTAGCAAGAACGGGCGAAGAAATGAACTTGGGAGGGGCCCCTTTGGGTTAGAGCGTATTCCTACGGCCTCATATCAGGCCACCTCGTATCAAGATTGTACCTTTTGCCTGGTAAAAGTAGCGAGAGGTTTTGGGTTTAGGGGATTTTTCAGTGTGAGCCTGATATGAGGTTCGCTTGATACGAGGTTAGGAATACGCTCTTAGTGGCTCGGGGTCCTCGTCAATGAGAGACGGGTACCCCCCTGCCTGAACCCGCAGAGGACGGTTCGTGGCACCACACTGTCAGAATAGGAACGTACGAATGATGGACTAGGTAGGAAGCATGAGTACAAGTACTGCCTAACCCTAAAGTGTTGTACCCCTTAGGGTATGCCCCACTACAGCCTACAGAGAACAAATACAATTTGACACACCCCCATAGGCAAAGTGGGGGATAGCAAACACATCGGACGGTCACAAGACCAGTCAAGCAAGAGAACAAAGCAAAGCAAAGCTCAGGGTGGATCTCAAGATCACCACGCATTCTGAGCACAAGCAAGCGGCCACAAGGCCAATTCACATGCAGAGTTATAAAAGCACAAGCAGTACAGTGATCACAACCTAGCAAGAACAAGCATGCAGGTATATATATATATATATATATATAAAGATAACAGTACAAGACAAGTCGAGCAACCAGCAGGTGAGGCAAAGTAGGCACAAGGCCTAGAGCAGTGCAGAAACGCTGATGATCACCAGACCCAAGGGCCTTGGTGAAGACGTCAGCAGTGTTGGCTCGAGAGGCCACGTAAGCAAGGCGCAACTGACCACGCTGCTGCAGCTCCCGAGCAAGAAAGTAACGAAGAGAAATGTGCTTCGTTCTGTGCTCCAGTCTCTGCTCCTGACATTAGGCAATCATGGCCTTGTTGTCAACGTACAGAACTAGAGGAGAACGAGGCCGCTCACCCAAGTCGGTCAGCAGGTAGGTCAGCCAGTGTAACTCCTGTGCAGCCATGGCCCCAGCGTAGATCTCGGCCTCACAGCTGGAACCAAGCACAGAAGACGAACGAGTGGACCTCCACGAGACAGAACTAGAGCCGAGACTGAAAGAGTAACCCTGGGACAACCGGTGAGTCGCCTGGTCGTCAGCCCAAGAAGCGTCGGAGTGTCCTGTGAGTACCACTGGACCCCGTCCTCCAAGCACAAGCCCCATGCCCGATGTACTGCACAAGTAACGCAGTACGCTCTTTGGAGCTGTCCAGTGCTCCTTCCTGTGTCGCCCGGGGGCGACGAAGCGAGAAAGGATGTTGAGAGGGTACGCGAGGTCAGGTCGTGTGCACATCATCAGGTACATGAGGCAGCCCACAAGCTCTGGATACGGGCCACTCGGCTCTACGGACTCATCCAAAGGTGGAGCTGAGAGCGAGTGGCCGGTAGCCAGAGGAGTGGGCTGTGGCGAGGAGAACCGAAAGCGGAAGCGCTGAAGGACCTGGTGCACCTTGAGTGACTGAGTCAGAGTGATGGTGCACCGTGCTCTGTCCCAGGTGATCTGCAAGCCAAGATAGCTACGCAGCTCACCCAGGTCAGTGCAAGTGTGTCTCTTCTGCAGCTCTGCCTTCACAAGGGTCAGCGCCTCAGTGTCGGCAGTAGCAAAGACCAAGTCGTCGACGTACACAAGGATGTAGAACAGCGGCAGAGTAGGGTCGGTGCGCAGAAACAACGACGGGTCAGCAGTGGAAGGAGCAAACCCAAGAGCCGCAAGTGTCGTCCTCAGTGTGTCGTGCCAGTCGCGGGGCGCCTGGCGGAGACCGTACACTGGCCGTCGCAGCCCCCACTGGGTACCCTCTGGAAACGACCCAGTGAAGCCAGGTGGGCGGCGCAACCAGATCTCCTCGTGAAGGCTGCCCTGCAAGAAAGCTGTGGAGAAGTCGAGGGAGTGCAGCTCGTAGTCACGCTGTGCTGCAACGTGCAGCAACACCCGAAGAGTAGTCATCTTCGGGGTGGGGGAGAAGGTATGGAAGAAGTCGACCCCCTGTCGCTGACTGAAGCTTCGAGCAACGTAACGCGCCTTGAAGGCTGGCGGAGAACCAGGCGGCCGCTTCAGTCTGAAAAACTACATGCCATCGACTATGTTCGCCCCAGGGGGGGGAACCTCGTCGCCGTAGGTGCCTGTGGACTTCCAGGAGCCATCTCTGAATCCATGGCTGTCTGCCACTGAGAGGAGTACTCACCCATGATCGCCTCTCCGTAAGAGCGCAGGGTGGGGATGTCAAGTGCATCCGGGTCTCCCTCAGGGCAAAGCAGCATGGACGCGAAACGGGGTAAAGCGGCCGCGAGACACTCAAGCTCAAACTGCCTGTCCTCAAGGACGTCACAGCCAAGGGCAAGCTCACCCCCGACGGACGGAGGACAGACAGACTCAGACTCAGTAACAAGACTCACGACGTAGTCGAGACGACTCCTAGCAGCAAAGTCGACTAGCTCAGTGACTACGGCAAACGCAGCAGTAGACTCAAAGTCAGGGTCAGTGACGACAGTAGCGAGGAGACGAGTGACAGTAGGACTGGCAGGATGAGCAAGGTCGGACTCAGGGTCAGGAACGTCAGGAAGAGAGGACGCAAGAGGAGACGGAAGGGCAACACGCTGTGGAACAGAGGATGGACGAAGTTCCATAACGTGAGTGCCTGGGACAGTAGGAGGACGAGGACGTGGGACACGACGAGCACGAACAGGTGTGGAAGCACGAGTCTCACGCTCACAACGCGCAGTCAGGGACGCAGTCACCTCAGCGTGAGGAGCAGGAGCAGGTAGTAGCCGTGGCAGAGACTGGTCTGTCGGTGGACACAAAAGAGGTGGAGTGAGGCCAGTGGAAGACGGGAGACTATGAACCTGGCGAAGGGTCCGAGTCAGGCGGTGGCAGGGACGACTGCGGCTGCGGGTAGAAAATCGGTCGGCGCGGCACAGTACCCGTACCGTCAGCCGCTTTAGCAGCTCCAACTCCAGCACGTCCAGCACCTCCAGCTCCAGCACCTCCAGCTCCAGCACCTCCAGCACCAGCAGCTCCAGTAGCACCTCCAGCACCAGCAGCACCAGCACCTCCAGCTCCAGCACCTCCAGCACCAGCAGCTCCAGCACCTCCAGTACCTCCAGCACCAGTAGCTCCAGCACCTCCAGTACCTCCAGCACCTCCAGAAGCTCTAGCACCCCCAGAACCAGCAGCACCTCCAGCTCCAGCACCTCCAGCAACAGCAGCTCCGGCACCTCCAGCACCAGCACCTCCAGCACCTCCAGCACCAGCAGCACCTCCAGCACCAGCAGCACCAGCACCTCCAGCTCCAGCACCTCCAGCACCAGCATCTCCAGCACCAGCACCTCCAGCACCTCCAGCACCAGCACCTCCAGCACCTCGAGTACCTCCAGTACCTCCAGCACTAGTAGCTCTAGTACCTCCAGCACCTCCATCACCTCCAGTACCTCCAGCACCAGCACCTCCAGCACCTCCAGTACCTCCAGCACCTCCTGAAGCTCTAGCACCCCCAGAACAAGCTGCACCTCCAGCTCCAGCACCTCCAGCACGAGCAGCTCTAGCACCCCCAGAACCAGCACCCCCAGACTCAACACCCCCAGAACCAGCACCCCCATAACTGGCACCCCCAGACTCAGCACCCCCAGAACCACCAAAGCCCACAGCGACAAGCTGCGGAGGCGGCGAAGACGGCCGAGGCGGAAAACCAGGAGGGGTCTCCAAGCGCGGGGAGCGGCGAGTCGTCGCCGTGTCGTCAGCCGCGGGGTCACCCCCCTCAGCTGGGCCAGAGGAGTCAGAGGAGACCTCCAAAGGCTCAACCAAGGGGGGTGGGTCGACCTGAGACACACCTGAGGGAGCAGGAACCTGCGGGGGGAGGGGGTCTACCAGGGGGGGACCTGGTACCAGGAAGAGGGGCGGCGGGGAGAGCGGGGAAGACGTGTGCGGGTGGAGACGGTAGAAGCAGACCGACTCGTGAAAAGTGACGTCGTGTGAGGACAGGACCCGGCGCGAGACAGGGTGGTAAAACTGCCAGGGCGGGGCGTCGGTGGGGAAGCCAAGGAAGACGCAACGGAGAGTGCGAGGGGAGAGCTTGCTCGCGGTGGTATCGCGAACAAGGGAGAGCGCGCCCCAGACCCGAAACCCCGACACATCGCCAACCTCCCCCGTCCAACGCAGTGTAGGCGAGGTCTCTGGCACAGAGACACGGGGCCAGAGGTTGAGCTGATGCGCGGCGTATCGGACCGCAAACGACCACAGAAAATGGGGAGCAGCCGCATGGATCATAGAGGTGCGAGCAACGTCCATGACTAAGCCAATGCGGCGCTCAGCAATCCCATTCTGCTGTGGAGAGGCCGGAAGCGTGAATGTCTGGCGGATGCCGTCCGCACGACAAAAGTCCCGAAGGAGGACGGAGGAAAACTCACCGCCTCTGTCAGAGTGCAGCCGCAGGACATGGAGGTCCTGCTCAAACGGAGCGCTCAGCTGGCGACGTACAGCGATGATCTAGTCGATCAAAACACCTCGGACATCCGCCTTGCTCCGCAAGGGGAAGACCGTGGTGTATCGCGTGTAGTCGTCAACAATCAGCAGAAAGTAACACTCCTGGTCCTGTCCACGGACGCGGGCTGGGCCCCACACGTCCATGTGGAGAGTCTGCAGAGGAGCAGTGGTCGGCGGAAACGAGGAGGAGTGAGGAGCGGCGCGCTGCCGCCCCTCGACATAGGGAAGGCACGGCAGTGGAAGCGAGCGCGGGAGCGAGGGCAGGGACCTGGGGAGGCAAGAGACAAGGAGACGAGAGTGCATGCCACGCAAGCGTGGCAGGGAGGGGTGACCAAGACGGTGGTGCCAGAGGAGAGTCTGGTACGAGAGTAGCAGGCACGAACAACGCAGCAAACTGACCCGACGCAACTACCTGACCCAACGCAGCTACCTGTGCGGACTCAGTGGTCAGTGTGTACAGGCCAGACCCAGGGCTCCGAGTGAATGTGGCGAGGTGCTCGCCAGTGCGTGAGTCCGTACAGATCGCCACAAGCTCACCCCCAGGAGTAGTCACAGTGACAAACTGGTCCTGGAGGACAGCGTTACTCACCAAGTTCTTAGAGAACGAGGGGAGGTGGAAACCTGTGAGGGAGTCTGAGGGGGATGCCGGACAAGGGAGAACGGTGGAGGCACGTGCTACGACTGGGCCCCCAGAGGGGTCAGCGAGACTGACCGGGAGAGGTGCAGTGAGCGGTGTGACTATGGTGCGGTCGCGGAAGAAGCAGCGAGTCGCGTCTGAGTCAAGCGTGAAGGTGTGTAAAGCCTCCACATGTGCTGTAACAGTGCTACCAAGCTCACAGGCACCTAGACTAGAAACCTCTACACCACCAGGGACGCGTCGCTGAGAAAAACACTCCCTGAGCTGCTGCGGCGAGGGGGTCTCCGGCTGAATCTGCTGCTGCTGCTGTAGAGGCTGGGTGGTAGGAGAGAGGGAGGAGTAGTGTCTAACAACAGCGTCGAACAAAGCCTGGGCCGACGTCACCTGTCGAAAGTGGTCCCTCTGGTCGACCGGCAGGAAAGATCGGACGGCACGTTGGGCAACAGCGTCGCGCTCTGTCCACTGTCTGTAGGCAAGGCTGTCCGCCCGGTACCACCTCTGCACGTCCTCGTCAGCGTCAGCAGCAGGCTCAGTGGGAGTCGTGGGGGCTGGAAGTGACCCCGACGTGTGCCCGAGTAGGGAGACGCTATCTCTGATGTAACACCGGAGATGCAAGCGCAGGCACATAAGCCAGAAGTCGAACCGGTACGGGAGTCCGTCGACGTCAAACGCTAAGACCGGTGGAGTTGCCATGACGGGCAGTGTAGTGGCGAGGGCAGAGCGTGGGCAACTAGAGCAGCGTGTTGGCAGCTAAGGCAGCGCGCAGGCAGGGCGGCTCGCGGTCTGCAGGGCAGGGCCGCGAGCGGGGTGCAGGGCCGGGCAGTGCGCAAGCTACAGGGCAGGGCGACGCGCGGGCTGCAGGGCAGGGCGGCGCGCGGGCTGCAGGGCAGGGCGGCGCGCGGGCTGCCGGGCAGGGCGGCGCGCAAGCTGCAGGGCAGGGCGGCGCGCGGGCTGCAGGGCAGGGCGGCGCGCGGGCTGCAGGGCAGGGCGGCGCGCGGGCTGCCGGGCAGGGCGGCGCGCAAGCTGCAGGGCAGGGCGGCGCGCAAGCTGCAGGGCAGGGCGGCGCGCTAGCTGCAGGGCAGGGCGTCGCTCGGGCTGCAGGGCAGGGCGGCGCACAAGCTGCAGGGCAGGGCGACGCGCGGGCTGCAGGGCAGGGCGGCGCGCTAGCTGCAGGGCAGGGCGACGCGCAGGCTGGAGGGCAGGGCGGCGTGCGAGCTGCAGGGCAGAGCTGCGCGCGGGCTGCAGGGCAGGGCAGGGCAGAGCGCTAGCAGGGCAGCGTGCGGGTCGCGCGCTAGGCAGCAAGAGGGCAGCGCGACGGGCAGGGCAGAGCACGTGGGGCCGCGCAGGCAGGGCAGCGTGAGGAATGCTGTTCGGGCAGGGCAGTACGGGCAGTTTGGGCAGTTCGGGCAGGTCGAAAATAGTGGTGGGCCCTAACGGAGCGGTCCTACGGAGGATGGACCCGCTCTGAATACCATGTCAGAATAGGAACGTACGAATGATGGACTAGGTAGGAAGCATGAGTACAAGTACTGCCTAACACTAAAGTGTTGTACCCTTTAGGGTATGCCCCACTACAGCCTACAGAAAACAAATACAATTTGACACACACATGGTGCGCTGGCAGGGGATATTCGACCCCCCTTCTAGAGGGTTCGGATGAGATGCTCCTGCGTGGCGTAGCATGACGCTGTGATTGGGCCGCACGGCAGGTTTCGCATTAGCGCTGGCAGGTGCGTTGCTCCGGGACGGGTTTTGTGCGGTGGGAAATCGAAGCGCGCCTGGTTTTGCCGGGATTCCATGCACGAATCCACGTCAAACTTTCACGGTTGTGTTCGCCTCATTGAGGGCTTCAATTTGGTATCCAAAATAAATAAATTTCTTTTTTAACATTATACAGGCGCATGCGCTTATGCACTAGACTCAATTACAAGCGCCCCCAAAAAAACATACGAAATATGCGCTACTATCCGAGGCCATACGGTATGTTGCTGTTAAGGTAGTAGATACCGTATATATCCTAGATAACCAAATAAGCATTGCAATGGCTAAGGAAAATACAAACAAACTGGTATGACTTTTGTTCATCAAAGTTTGGTGGTGAGCTATATATTGAGCTACCTATGTATGTAGTGATGGGTAATCCAAACGGTTAGCCTCAAAAGTGTTACCGGTAAGTATCGCAAGACTTGAGATAACGATATGCCTGCAAGAAGCACACGACAACACATCACTTCATCTTGCTTTATGATCTCACATTTGACAAGGAATTTCATGGATCAAATTCCATGGATAATATTCAAATTCAACGTATGGTGCATGCGTACCCTTACTACGCCTTGGTGTTGGCAGATGACCGGCGCGGAAGATTCCAGGTGCTGACTGCCTTATCCATTCCCTCTGCTGCCACCAACCGGACTGCGTCAACTGCCCTCTCTATAGCCACATCCACCTGTGTCACGGGTCACAGACCGCAGATGGGTTTGCATAAGAGGAGACTGCCTTTTATCATGGAATAGGCAAATTAGGCTCACCGTCACTTACTCCTTGTTCTTAGAACCATCGCAGTTCAAGCACCTTGTGACGAGGTGCTTGGTGTGAGAACAGCTGCAGCACATACCCCTTGCCATCTGCCTATTAAGTAGTCTGATAACCAAAGAGAAACGTCTCAAAACTCGAAACACATACCACCTGCTCCTCTCACCTCGTCTCTCTCCCTGTCTGAGAACGTATGCAGCACATACACCTTGGCCTCTGTCTCTTGAGGCGTCTAAAAAAGCGAAGCACATACCACCTGCTCCTCTCACCTCGTCTCTCTCCCTGTCTGAGAACTTTTGCAGCACATACACCTTGGCCTCCATGCACCCTGGTGGCCTCCCAATGCCTGCATGTAAACCACATGGAGGGGATGAGCCGGTTAACAAGTCAACTCAGAGATATCTCCCTGTCTGTGAACCCGTTGCACGTACACTCTGGCATCCATGCGCCCAGGGGACTTGCCAATGCCTGCATTCTCGCACAAAATGTCGCTCAACTAGGTCACATGGCATAAGCAGGTGACATGGCAACAGCAGGTCAGATGGCAACAGCAGGTCAGATGGCAACAGCAGGTCAGCATATCACACACACAAGCAGGCAACATGAGTTGCTGTGGCACTGCCAACCTGGAGAGCACCAATCCCGAACCTTGCTCACCGACTGAACCTTATTTGCCAATTACTGTTGATTTTGCCACAGACCGAGCCTAGTTCTGCCACTAACCGACGAACCTACCTGCCACCGACCGAGCCTAATCATGCCACTGACCAAACCTAATCCTGCCACTGACCGAGCCTAATCCTGCCACTGACCGAGCCTAATCCTGCCACTGACCGAGCCTAATCCTGCCACTGACCGAACCTAATCCTGCCACTGACCGAATCTTAGGCGGGGAAAGTTTCTCGAGCCCTGAAAGTGTTGCATGATGCTCTTCATGCTGGCAGGGAGAAAGAATGGGGTATGGGGGATGGATGGGGCATGGGGGGATTAATAGGTGCAGGCGAGGCAAATGGCTAAGGTTTTAAGGCCATGATGGCCCTGATGCTGCAGGGGGGATCAGGGAATGGGGGAAGGAGTGGGATAATGGAACGACAAATGGTAGATTTCACTGAAACAGGAAACGCAGCAACTGAGAGGTGGTATGTGAGAGGCAGCAAGGGAGAGGCAGCAAGGGAGAGGCAGCAAGGGAGAGGCAGCAAGGGAGAGGCAGCAAGTGAGAGGCAGCAAGGGAGAGGCAGCAAGTGAGAGGCAGCAAGGGAGAGGCAGCAAGGGAGAGGCAGCAAGGGAGTGGGAGCATGTGAGAGGCAGTAAGGTACAAGCAAAAGACGGGTTCCTAAACTCATTCTCCTGCAACTCACCCGTTGTGTCCCCCATGCCCCCCTTTGGCAAGGAGCTTCATGGAAGCTACGTCGAGGTCCATGTCATCGTATATCTGAGACGAAGAGCGGGATGGCAGCAATAATGTAATGCATGGAGGGGTGAGACATTTGTATCTGAGGAGCGGGAGGGTTTTGGTTTTTGCCTTCATGGTTTAGGATCTAAGATGGTCGCAGCTGCCATCCGGCCCACTCCTCAGAAGGGTTTAGGGTCGTCATTGTATATCTGAGGGGTGGGATGGCAGCAGTGAGAGGGTTTTGGCCCTTGCATTCATGGTTTAGGGTTTAGGATTAAAGACGGCTGCAGCTTGCTGTAGGGCAACGATCGATCATATGGCATGGCATGGCATGGCATGGCATGGCATGGCATGGCATGGCATGGCAGGCCATGGCTAACAGTGCAGCATTGCACGGCATGCCATGATTTACAGCATGGCATGGCATGTCATGGCATGTGGCATGGCATGGCATGTCACAGCATTGCATGGCACAGCATGGCATGGTATGACATGGCACATGGACTTACAGCACAGCACAGTATGGCATTGCATAGCATGGCATGGCATAGCCTGGCATGGCATGGCAGGGCATGGCATGGCAGGGCATGGCATGGCAGGGCATGGCATGGCATGACTTACAGCCACGACTCGCTCGGGTGGAATCTTGTAGAAGCGAGCCAAGGGTCCCACCTGCAATGGGATGTGGTGGTATGGGGTGTGGTGGCATGGAGGTGGTATGGTTTGTGATATGGCTTCTGGCGCATCATGGGGAACAGTATTACCATGATGGTTGTTGGGGCAAGGCACGATGAGGCATGGCATGATGGGGCATGGCATGACGGGGCATGGTACGATGTAGCCAGAAATGCCTTCCCTCACTCTACCCCACCATGCCCACGCACACTCTCCCCGCTCAGGTTCATGAGCGACTGTGGCTTCACCAGCAACTGTGGCTTCACCAGCAATTGTGGCTTCACCAGCAACTGTGGCTTCACCAGCAACTGTGGCTTCACCAGCAGCACTCTGATTCTCTCTTACCATCATCTCCTCCCCTCACCCCCCCTTCCCCTTTAGTCCCTTCCCTTGCCACCATGCTCCCCGCATCATAGCCACACACTCTATCCCCGCTGAGGTTCAAGAACGTCTGCGGCTTCACCAGCAACACTTCTGGATTTGATCAGGACTCTCCCCTTCCCCTTCCCCCCTCCTCTCCCCATTATCACTCACGCTCTCCCTGCTGAGGTTCATGAACGTCTGCAGCTTCACCAGCAGCACTTGAAGACTGAGCTTCCAACATTCCCCCTCCCCTACTACCCGCTTTCCCCTTTTCCACTCACGCTCTCCCCACTGAGGTTCATGAACGTCTGTGGCTTCACCAGCAGCACGGGGCACCCGGCAATGCGCCCCTTGCCCACCACTGCCTTGCTCTGCATGGCGCTCAGGCTTATGCCCTCCGCCCTGGCGATGGCATCCACCACCTCGAAGCCCACCTGGTGGGGAGGGAAGCAGGAGAGGAGGTGGTAACAAGAGAGAACAGCAGGGGGATATGAAATGCGCCCCTTGCCCATCACTGTCCTTGCAATGCTCTGCATGGCACTCAGAGCTATGCCTTCCGTCCTGGCGATTGCATCCACCACCTCGAAGCCCACCTGGTGGGACGGAGAGGAGGGAGAAACGGGAGGAAGAGGACAGCACAGGGATATGCAATGCGCCCCTTGCCCACCACTGCCTTGCTCTGCATGGTGCTGAGGCTTATGCCCTCCGCCCTGGCGATTGCATCCACCACCTCGAAGCCCACCTGGTGGGACGGAGAGGAGGGAGAAACGGGAGGAAGAGGACAGCACAGGGATATGCAATGCGCCCCTTGCCCACCACTGCCTTGCTCTGCATGGTGCTGAGGCTTATGCCCTCCGCCCTGGCGATTGCATCCACCACCTCGAAGCCCACCTGGTGGGACGGAGAGGAGGGAGAAACGGGAGGAAGAGGACAGCACAGGGATATGCAATGCGCCCCTTGCCCACCACTGCCTTGCTCTGCATGGTGCTGAGGCTTATGCCCTCCGCCCTGGCGATTGCATCCACCACCTCGAAGCCCACCTGGTGGGACGGAGAGGAGGGAGAAACGGGAGGAAGAGGACAGCACAGGGATATGCAATGCGCCCCTTGCCCACCACTGCCTTGCTCTGCATGGTGCTGAGGCTTATGCCCTCCGCCCTGGCGATTGCATCCACCACCTCGAAGCCCACCTGGTGGGACGGAGAGGAGGGAGAAACGGGAGGAAGAGGACAGCACAGGGATATGCAATGCGCCCCTTGCCCACCACTGCCTTGCTCTGCATGGTGCTGAGGCTTATGCCCTCCGCCCTAGCTATTGCATCCACCACCTCGAAGCCCACCTGGTGGGGAAGGGAGAGGGGAAGGGGTGGCGCGAGGGGAGGGGGAGGGGGAGAAGAGGGAAGAGGCTGGAGGGATGCAATGCGCCCCTTGCCCACCACCGCCCTGCTCTGCATGGCGCTCAGCGATATGCCCTCCGCCCTGCTCTGCATGGCGCTCAGCGATATGCCCTCCGCCCTGCTCTGCATGGCGCTCAGCGATATGCCCTCCGCCCTGCTCTGCATGGCGCTCAGCGATATGCCCTCCGCCCGGGCTATGGCATCCACCACCTCGAAGCCCACCTGACGCAGGGTTTAGGGTGGGGGGAGATGGGGGAGTGGGGAGGAAGAGGAGAGGGATATGCAAAGCGCTCCTTGTTATCACCAAATCCTCTATGGTGGGGAGCAGGAGGACGGGGGGAGGAAGGGGAGGAAGGGGAGGAAGGGGAGAGGGATATGCAAAGCGCCCCTTGCCCACCACCGCCCTGCTCTGCATGGCGCTCAGCGAAACGCCTTTGGCACGGGCTCTGGCGTGTGTATCACCTCGAAGCCCACCTTGTGGGGAGCAGGAGAGGGAGGGGGCACTGGGAGAGAGAAGAGGCGCGCAAGTGGGTTGTTCACAGCAACCACACATCCAAAACCCCGAACCACGAACTCCTAACCTTTCGTTTTCTCCCTAGCTCCCTTTCCCTTCCCCTACCCCTCGTCTTTCAACATTCAAAAACGTTTTTTGAGGCGTCTTAAGAAAGAACCCAGGCCTTCGAATTCTCAGAACAAAACCTGAGGCGCCCCTCCTCACTCCCCCCCCTCCCCCCACCCCCACCGCCCCCCCGCTTTCCCCCTTCCCTCTTTCCCATTCCCCACGCCGTCTCACCCCCTTCCTTTCCGACCCCATTCGCCCAGAAACGCACATTGTGCCGCGTGCCCTCGTATTTCATCCCCGGATTCCCCAGCCCCACCAGCATCCACGGCCCGCCCCCCCCAGCATCCCCGCCCTTGCTCCGCCCGCCCTGCACCCCCGCGGAATCCCCCACCGATTCCCCCGCCGCGCTGGTCGTGACGGCTCTCCGCTTGTTGATGCGGAAGGGCCCCGCGCCGTCTGACGTGGATCGTTTCATGAATGACGTGGCATAGTATTGGGTAAGCCCGGCGCTGGCGGATAATGCGTTAGCGTGGGGGGAGCGGCGGAGATCAGAGAGGTACGGCGCTGGGCTGTGCGCTGTGATGGCGGAGGGGAAAGGGGCGCGCGGAAGGGACTCGCGGAAAGGCCACGCGTGCATTCCTAGTCCTAAAGACGTTTCTGAAAGAGAAACCCGCGTTCGCACTCTCGCCAAAATGGCGCGCGGAGCCGCCTTGAGAGGTGCGGCTGCGCTTGGCGCGCAGCAGACTCGAAGCGCACTCATGAAGTGGGCGTTGTTGACTCGATGAAAGCACATTGGCTTCAATCAGGGGTGTTGACAGTACTGCACCCACCAAGGCGGGCAACGCGACGTCACCGACTTCAAACCATCTCTACCGTGGTTTAATCAGGTTTGCGGCACTCTTCTTGAAAACATGAACACTATCACTCAGTGTATGATGACCTTACATAGCGTATGTCACCACTCGCACAGGGTATTCTAGTTTAACGAGGTCATCCTATGAAAGCTTACGTTCTGTTCCCATTTCGACGCGGTGCAATCAATCCATTCAACACGCGGAAGTGTCGCCAGGTTCGATACGATCTTGTGAAACCGTGTGTTGAGGGAAAAGGAAAAGGTGTGTGGACAAGCACCACACGAGGGAATGTTGCTGCATCTTGTGTCGTGTTCCGCTGGACCTCCCTCCGAACAACTGTTGCCTTTGACAACGGCGGGCTGTCACGTAGTGGACTGGGTGGTTTAGGAAATTATTTTCAGCTTTGTATAATTCAGAGCCATTAAACTCATAAATATCGAAAGTCCCCAAAATAAATTTTAATTCTGGCCAAGTGTCCCCAAATTAAATTTCAGAGGATATTAAACAGTGGCCAAACTAATATTTATCGAAAGCCCCCAAATTTCTCCTTGCATGCGATTGTAGAAAAGATCCTTCAAATGATTCTCTCTGTTTTCAGGGCGCGTTCTTAGCCGTCGCGATACAATGGAAATAGACGCTCATGAGGCAAAATCGACTACTCGTGTCAGACCTCTTTGGAGAGGGTACCCGAAGCTTGACACTGGTCAAGAACGCGCCCTCACTCTGCTCCTATGGCCCTCATTAATGTCAGGCTGCGTGTGTATGCTTCTTTTTCATTTTCAGAAACCCTGCCGTTTAACAATTTCCCGTACGCAACCCAGCGGGTGGAGACCGTCGGTGGAAGAAACGAGTTCTGAAGTTAAGAGGTGGAAACGGAGATTGATTAACCGAATCCTACTGTCGAGGACGGGATGGAGTGTCTGAAAGAAATTACGGTCACAATTATGCCATAAGTAATCCACCCTCAACTTTCGGATAATCTGTATGGCCTCCAGAATGGTCCTCATTCCAGCCATTTGTGCCGCCCCGTGTACGCTGGCAGGTGTGCTGGTGCGAGGAACAACCCTGATGCCACCGAATTTGGTTGCACAACCCCAGTAAATTCGTGGGCATTCGCTTGGCTCCGTCGCAAGCGTCAGTATCGGGTCTGGTGTCGGGACTTGGGAGTCGGGACTCGGGACTGGTTGGAAGTCGGGTCGGGATTCTCTAGGTGGGCTGGGCAGGGCAGAAACTCGATCTTCTTCGCCTCATTGACTGGTGGTGGTGGGTGAATCTTGAGCGGTGTTGTTCGGTTGATGCGTCGTCTCTCCCAACTCAACCTCGGTGTTGGATTTTCGTTCGGTGATTGCTCTTGCCTTCGTTGTGTTCCTGGTTCTTCTGCTAGGGTTTGGTTGGTATGGTAGCCATGGTGGTTGTGTCACGAATCCAAGACCCATTCTTGCTCCGCTTAGTTCGCTGAGTGGAGGTCTTTCACTCATCGTAATCTAGGGGTTCTAAAGATTTGTTATACTATTTGACTAATTTATAGTCATTATTTATCTACATTGCTTGGCGAGGCCCAATGGCTCCAGACATTCGCGCAGTTGCGGGATGGGGTCAGCGCCTAGCTCTGGCACTCAAGCGCTCCTCGCAACGCCTCCCGCGCTTCCGCCGAGACGCCGCGCAGAACAGTGAAGAGTCTGCCGACGCAGGCACCAAACCGCCAAGCCCCAGTCCACCCGCACAGGCGGCATCTGCGCCATCCGGATCCGGCGGAAAAGTTCCGCGAGGCGCGGGGAAGGCGGGACCAGGGAAGGGGAAGGGTATCGGGAAGGTGCAACCATGGGTGGTGCTGCAGCGGCAGTGGCTCACGATCTTCCTCGTCGCGTGGCTGTTGGGTGGCTTAGCGCTTGCCACGTGGACGGTGTTGTATTCACACAGCGCGCTGCAGGACGAGAGATACTCGAGCCTGCTGACGTGGTGCGGTGAACGCGCGCGATCGCTCGTGCATCAATTTCGGTCGTCGAGCGACCATGCGATGGTGAGTTGCGATCGTCCGACATTCTACTTATCGTCTCTGTGACAATGCTGCATCTCCTTTCCGTACGATTCGCTCTTATATCTGTTTTCCTTCTCTGGTATCTTTCCGCCGAGCCTTTTCTTCCCAACGGGTAGAATGGATAAGCGGATGACGATAAGAAGATCACCGTGCGGTGCAGAGCGGTTCCGCTTTTCAGTCCAAAATAAGCGTGTGGTTGATGGCGTGGATCGCGACAGGGTGGGGAGGTTGCGCGACGGACTGCGATGGCAGTTTGTGCGACGTAATGCGATGGGTATTTGTGCCAGGGACTGCGATGAGTATTTGTGCGACAGACGGCGACGGAATATGCGACTGGATCAAGCAATGCGCGACAATACGACGCCATGTGAGATTTACTGATGTTGGTCACCATTCTCGCCGTCGTCGTCGCCGTCGCCGTCGCCATCGTCGCCGGCGTCGTCGTCGCTGCCGTCATCGCCCGCCGTCATCGTCGTCGCGCCTACACTCGGGTGCATACAATGTGGCTACGAATGTGTGGCTTTACGACTACTATCCCCGCTTATTGTGGCGCATGGATGCTCACCCGCGACAACGTCGTACGGCATTGTTACAATGTCGCACGGCCTTGATACATCGTCACACAGCTTCGCTAGAACGTCGCAAGGTTTCGCGAAAATGTCGTGCAACTTGCAGCTGCCACTCTCAGAGAGTTTAAGGCCGTTTGCAAGGTTGGTCTCGCGATCTTTCCGATCCCGCCTCCCTCCTCTCTAGACCGTTGCACGGCTTGTCGACGTCCCTCAAGCGCGAGTCTCGCTACTTGGGACTTGCTGCTACATTCCCTCTGGTCCAGATTCGTTGCTAGCAAACCCAAGTTGTCGTCCATCTCACTGACCGCCGTCTCTATTTGTCACAAGGCCGACGTACGCTTTCTACGGGTAACGCAGCCTGCGAATGTCGCAAATAATCGCGGATTGTCTCAAGATATTTCGTCGAACTTCGAAACCATCTACGAAGCTCTCTCGCCTCCTCCCAGTCGTTCCCGGCCTCGTGAACGCGTCTGATGCGTCCGGAAAAGCTGCGCATGGTATCACGCGCTGCTCTCCTCGCGATGCCGTCTGACTCCCCTTCCCTCGCGTCGCAGGCGTATTTTGAGAGCTTTCTTACTCCTTTGCGACACCATAGAGCGCAACGTCTCCCTTCCTCCTAACCGCTTCCCCCTCCCCACCCACAGGTGTTTTCACGCTTTGTCGATGTGTTCGGCGAGACGCCGGACGGCAACGCGCGGGGGTATGGCAGCTGCATCACGCGATGATCGTGCCTAGTCTCATGACTAGTGTCGTATGTCCCTCCTCGCCTTCTCGCTCCCTCGCAGGTCTTTACCGGGCTGGTCGACGTGTTCGGCGAGACGCGGACGGCAACGCGTGGGGGTACGGCAGCTGCATCACGCGGGAGAGCTTCCAGGCGTACGTGAACGAGACGAGCTACGCGCGCCCCTGGGTCTCCGCCATCAGCTGGATCGTCTTCGTCACGCACGCCCAGCGGTGAGCCCTCGCACGCCAAGAGAGTCGCACAGTCAGAAGGTCGCACAGCCAGAGGGTCGCACAGCCTCTCCGCCATCAGCTGGATCGTCTTCGTCACGCACGCCCAGCGGTGAGCCAGAGCACGCACGCCCAGCGGTGAGCCGGCCCAGCGGTGAGCAGTGGAGTGCGGGGTAGAGGCGAGGGTCGCACGCCCAGCGGTGAGCCCACGCACGCCCAGCGGTGAGCCCACGCACGCCCAGCGGTGAGCCCTCGCACGGGCAGTCCTCCCCCACCTCGCATAGTGACTTTTTTTAGTCGACTTGAAGTCACCTCCTCTGTCCTCTCCTTCCCTGCCTGCCCATCCCACCACTCCCACTCCCCAGAGCCGAATTCGAGTCTGAAGTTCGGCGTGACACTCAAGAGCCAGAGCACGTTCCCATCCCACCACCCTCAACCCCACCCCACCGCCCCCCAGAGCCGATTTTGAGTCTAAGTTCGGCGTGACGATCAAAAGTGAGAGCACAAAGCAGCCGTCGCCCCCGCGCGACTGGTACGCTGTGTTTCTGTACATCTCCCGCGGGCCGCTCACCAACAACAGCGATTGCTGCTACGATGGGCGGCAGTACAGCCGGTTCAAGGAGGCCATAGAGCACGGCATCAAGACGCTCAACACCACCATCACGCCCACCTTCGCCCTCGCTGCCAACGGCAACCGCGGCCTCGGTGCGTCACTCCCTCCACCCTCACTCCCTCCACTTCCCACCACTTCCCACTGCTTCCCACCACCCCCAGAGCCGAATTTGAGTCCAAGTTCGGCGTGACGATCAAAAGTGAGAGCACGAAGCAGCCGTCGCCCCCGCGCGACTGGTATGCTGTGTTCCTGTACATCTCGGAGGGGTCGCGCACAAACAACAGCGACTGCTGCTATGACGGGCGGCAGTACAATCGGTACAAGGAGGCCATAGAGCACGGTATCAAGACACACAACATCACCATCACTCCAACCTTCTCCCTACTCGCCAACGGCAACCGCGGCCTCGGTACATCCATGGGTTTTTTTTTTTTTTTTTTTTTTTTTTTTAGCTGCCCGACTGTTTTGCTTTCACTGTCCGTTCCTGCCATCCCACGCCATACCATGCCATGCCTGCCCCACGTGCACCACTGGGCTTCCCTATAGGCTACTGGTGAAGAACCCATTTGGGCTATTATGCTTTCATGCTGCCATGCTGTCTCACTGTGATGCTTCCACTGTCTTTCCCCCGCCATCCCACGCCATCCCATGACATGCCATGACATGCCATGACATGCCATGACATGTCATGTGCTGTGCAGGCCTGGGATTCCCAGTGCTGAAGAACACGACAGACGGTGGGCAGGAGATGAAGGGCATGATCGGCGCGGTGATTGACATGCAGGCGCTCATCGACTTCCTTCTCAAGAAGCTGCTCTCTGCCTGTGAGTCTAAGCTCATAATCTCAGCAAGTTGTTCTCACTCCTGTGAGTCGCTCCCACTGCACCCACGGGTGCACTGCACCCATCCCAATGTACAGCAGCGAGCGCACGGACGGCTACACCACGCTGCCCGACCAGATGATTTTTTAAGCGCCCCTAAATTCCTCCCCACTTGTCCCTCTTCTCCTTTTCCCTCTTCTCCTTTTCCCGTTCCTCCCTCCTTCTCCCCTTCCACTGCAGCCGCGCCCTTCAAGCTGCAGCTGTACGATGTAACGAACCGCACTGCACCCATCCCGATGTACGACAGCGAGCGCACCGACGGCTACACTACGCTGCCCGACCAAACGGTGGCGCCCGCCTCGGACGAGCTGCTGCAGCCAACCAGGTTCCGCCACGTGGAGCCCATTGATCTCCGGGACCCGTCTCGTCAATACGAGCTCTGGTGCCGGTGAGTGTTGGGAAAGGGGAGAGGGGGAAGGGAGGGCAGTACGAGCTCTGAATAGATCACTGCAATGCAATGGTGGCAAGTCACTAGCGCTTTGTAACTTGTAATCTGCACACCCTGCTATCAATGAGTGTGGTGTGGAGGGGGCTTGGGGAGAAAGGAAAAGTCGAGCTCGGACACTCGAGCCCATGGTAAACACAACAACTCACCAGTCACGCTCTTCTCTTGCTTCCTCATACCTTTCTTTCTCCCTCCCCACCTCCCCAACCCCTTCCCCCCCCCCACCAGGTACACGGAGAGTGACACGGTGGCGTGGGGATGGAGCTCGCTGTCGTGGGGAGTGCTGCTGCTTGTCGTATTCATCCTCGTCTTCTACATCCTCCTCACCATGGGAAGGCAGAACGCCGCCATGCGCCGCAACTACCGCCGCATGGAGGCCCTTAAAGCCCGTGCAGAGGCGGCTGACAGGGCCAAGAGCAACTTTTTGGCGACGGTCTCACACGAGATCCGCACCCCCATGAATGGCGTTCTGGGTGAGTACGGGCCGTGCTTGTCCTGTCCTTGTAGTTGCAGAATGAGAATGCGCAAAGTAAGGTGCCTCATGAGCCGTGAGGAGGATGATGCCATGAACGTCAGTAGATGTTGCACAGGAGATGTTGAACGCCAGGTGCACCTGGCAACGACCTTGCACAAGAAACACACCACCACACCCTCATGCATGGCGCGTGCTGATGTGCTGGCATGGTGGGTGAGTAAGCTGCTCTTGTTCTCTGCTTGCAGCCCTCGGCCGCCCGCTCCCCCCCTCCCCTCGCCTCTCCCACAGGCATGCTCGACTTTCTTCTCGGTTCGACTCACAAGTCGCCTTGTCCCCTTTGTCCCACCCTCTCCTCCCCCCAGGCATGCTGGATTTCCTGCTGGATTCGACACCCTCTCCCCCCTGGCCCTCCCCGTCCCCTCCGTGTGGGCATGAGGGCATGCTCACAAGTCACCTTGCCACCTTGTACCTCATGCCACCTCCCTCCTCCCCCTCCCCCTCTCCCTCCCCCTCCCCCCAGGCATGCTGGATTTCCTGCTGGATTCGAAGCTGGACGCGCAGCAGCAGGAGCACGCGCGCATGGCCAAGGCGTGTGGGCAGACGCTGGTGTCGCTGCTCAACGACGTGCTCGACCTCGCCAAGGTCGAAGCCGACCGCCTCGAGCTCGAGCACCTCCCCTTCAACCTGCGCTCTTCTGTCGACGACATTCTCGACATCTTCCGCACCAAGTCTCAGGACCTGGGGCTAGAATGTAAGTGTGACGTGTGCCTGGGCTCAAACGTGGGTTTGCACTCATAGGGATTCTATGTGACCGCCTCGAGCTCGAACACCTCCCCTTCAACCTGCGCTCCTCTGTCGACGACATTCTTGACATCTTCCGCCCCAAGTCGCAGGACCTTGGGCTCGAGCGTGAGTGTGCTGTGTGCTTGCTTGGGGGTAGAGTGTGAGTGCTCGCACATGGGGTTTTCTGTGAGCACGAGCTTGAGCTCGAGCACCTCCCCTTCAACCTGCGCTCCTCTGTCGACGACATTCTTGACATCTTCCGCACCAAGTCCCAGGACCTGGGGCTCGAGCGTGAGTGCGGGGCGTGGGGGGCCTAGAGCGTGAGCTCTGGGGCTAGAGCGTGAGTGCCGTGTGTTGTCGAGCATTGTGAAATACACAAACCTCACAATCTGGGACTTGATCGTGAGTGCTGTATGCTTGGGGTTTTGTTGTTGAGAGATGTCAAAACATCAAGTCCCACAACCTGGGGCTACAACGTGAGTGCGCTGTGCTTGGTTGGTTTGGGTTGGTTTGGGGCTAGACTGTTACACTGAGTGACGACTTTGCATCCGCCTGCACCACCAACTCACCACCCCTTCTTCCTCTCCTTCTCCCTTCTTTTCTCCTCTTCCAATCCCCCCTCCCACCAGTGGCGGCACTGGTGGACCCCAACGTGCCCGAGGTGGTGGTGGGGGATCGCATTCGGCTGCGCCAGGTGGTGGTGAACCTCATCGGCAACAGCATCAAGTTCACCCAGCGCGGCCACATCTTCGTCCACATCTCCGCGCCCTTTGCCGCCATGCCCGTCCCCTCCTCCCTCCCCTCGCCCCTCACCCTCCGCTCGCGCTTCAACACTCTCGCCGCCTCCGCCCCGCCCGCCTCCCTCGCGCTGGCCAATCGCAAGCTGACAGCTGGCGACGGCTGGGGGTTGCACTCCGCGGAGGTCCAGCTGGCGTGCTCGCCGCTGCGTCAGACGGGGCCGATCTCGGCATCGCTCGCCGCGATTGGCCGGAGCATCTCGCGCGGTTACCAGACGCTGTCCGGCCGTCCGACCTCACTGGTGTGCGGGCCGGGGGGGGCGGCGGGGGCGGGTATGGGGCAGCCTAGCTGCGGAACAGGCGACCTGGTGGGATGCTTCCCTGCGCTGCTTCAGCCGGGGTATTCTCAAATGGAGGATGGGGTGTCTGTGGGGATTCAGGACGGGGGGATGGAGGAGATGGAGGGGGGGAAGGGCGGGGAGGGGGAGATACTGGTGGGCGAGGGGGAGGGGGAGGGCGCGGAGGGGGAGAAGGAGAGGGAGAAGAGGGAGGATACGATCACGCTGCTCATCACGTGCGAGGATACTGGGGCGGGTATTCCGCTGTCGTCTCAGTCCAAGATCTTCCAGCCCTTCACGCAGGTCCGTACAAGTCACTGTTGAGAGTTCTCAGAATTCACACAGGGCCGTGAAAGGTGCTGTGAAAGGTGCTGTGAATGTACAGATGCATGGCCTCGCTAGGCACGGGCATTGGGCTGACCACGGCGCGCACGCACGGAGGCACGTGCATCGGGCTGACCATCTCAAAGCGCCTGGTGAAGCTGATGGGGGGCGACATGACGTTAGTCAGCGAGCCCACTTCCTTAACCCTTCTCCCTCCCCCTTGCCCCATTTTCTCCCCTTCTCCCTCCCCCTTCCCCCCAGGCGGAGAGCAGCACGGCGCGCACGCACGGAGGCACGGGCATCGGGCTGACCATTTCAAAGCGCCTGGTGAAGCTGATGGGGGGCGATATGACCTTCGTGAGCGAGCCAGGCGTGGGCACCACCTTCGTCCTCACTGTCAACCTCGGCCTCATGCCGCCCCGCATCCCCCGCTCCGTCCCCACCTCGCTCCCGCCGGACCTCCTCCCGATGCTGGACGACGACCCCGATGCTGCCGCCATGATTGAGAAATTCCTCAACCGAGCCGTGCTGGTGGTCGACGGGCTGCAGGTTCGGCAGCGGGTAGCGAGCAGCGTCTTATCCCGCCTCGGGATTACCCCGATTCCGGCCACTGACGCGGCCTCGGTGCCTGCGATTGCCACACGGGGGTTCCTGCGCGGCCCGCCGCTGCCTGGGTCGGCGACGTTTGAGGATGATATCCGCCCGTGGGATGCCATCTTTGTGGATAAGGACGCGTTTGGGCCCAAGACTGGGTTTCAGGTTGCAAAGGCGATCCGAGAGGCGTTTGCTGCGGCGGAGAAGGGGGCAGGGGAGAGGGGCTTGGGGGAGGTGATTCAGGAGGAGGGTGGGGAGACAGGAGCAGGTGCTGCTGCCAATGGTACCAGTGGTGGTGGTGCTGGTGCGGGGGGCAGCAAGGGGCGCAAGCAGCCGCCGCTGATTCTGGTGGCGTGTCGGTTGGAGGCGGATGAGAAGGGCGAGGTGGAGGCATGCGGCTTTGAGGAGCGCTTGCTCAAGCCCCTCCGCAAGTCCATCGTTGCTGCGTGCCTGGTGCAGGTGAGATCTGGGGGGGGTGTTACCTGATGGCAGGTGAGACCTGTACTGCTCAAGCCCCTGTGCAAGTCCATCGTTGCCAGATCTGTGAGAGCAGAGAACGTCCTCGCACCAAACCGTGCTCTCTGTTAGGTAACAGAAATAACTGCTGGTAACATGGTAACATCCGTTGGGAGGCTGGTGTCAGGAAGCTGTTTCCTGATTGATTGCCGCTGCTCCTTACCTTGTCGGTCTCACATCGCTCTTCAATCCCATCTTTTCTACCCCTCCCCCTCCACCCCGCTACCCCCTCCAGGTGTTGGGCATAATGACCACGAGTCGCAGCAGCAACACGCAGAAGCAGCAGCGCCGCAAGGCCATGCACGCGCTCATTGGCGGTCGCCGCATTCTCGTGAGACGTTACGGGGGTTAGAGGGGTTGGGGCGGGGCTTGGGATTGGTATTGGGTTGCCTGCCTGCCTGCCACCATCCATGAGGTGAGGTAACTCACCGCAAGCCCATGCACGCCCTCATTGGCAGCCGGCGCATTCCCGTGAATGACGCCCGCTGTAAGCCACAACCCGACCATAGCACCCTGTACAGCCTCTTGTCACCTTCCCCTGCGACCCTCACACTGCGTGCTGTAGCGCTATGGGGTGCTGTGCGAGGCGGTGGACAGTGGCATGGCAGCGCTGCAGGCCGTGCAGGACGCTGAGGAACCCCTCTCCACCCTTTGTCACACCTCTTCCTTCTCTCCCATCCCAGGTGGTGGACGACAATGTGGTGAACCAGAAGGTGGCAACGCGCATGCTGCAGCGCTACGGAGTGCTGTGTGAGGCGGTGGACAGCGGCATGGCGGCGCTTCAGGCCGTGCAAGATGTTGATGCACCCCCCCCCCAACCCCTCTCCACACCTCCCAATCCCTCTCTCCTATCCCAGGTGGTGGACGACAATGTGGTGAACCAGAAGGTGGCAACGCGCATGCTGCAGCGCTATGGGGTGCTGTGTGAGGCGGTGGACAGTGGCATGGCGGCGCTGCAGGCCGTGCAGGATGCGGAGGGGAGAGGGCAGCCGTTTGATGCCATTTTCATGGACGTGCAGATGCCCGGCATGGACGGGTGAGTGCAGTGCGGTTGAGTGCGGTGCTATTGACTGCAGTGCGGTTGAGTGCGGTGCAAATGGGTGAGTGGGGATGCGGTGGTGAATGGGTGGACAGTGGGATGGTGGCGCTGCAGGCCGTGCAGGACGCGGAGGGGAGAGGGCAGCCGTTTGATGCCATCTTCATGGACGTGCAGATGCCCGGCATGGACGGGTGAGTGTGTATGTGTGACTCAGGATGAGTGCGGTACAGATGGGGTTCAGTGCGGTGTGAGTTGGTGTGTGTGCATGCATGGATGAGTACCCGTTGTGCAAGCTTCTCATTCGCTTCGCATCATCTCCATCCCCCCTCTCCATCTCCACCTCCTCCCCCCGTGTCACCTGCAGCTACGAGACGACGCAGTCGACCCGGTGGAGGGAGAGAGAGAGAGCGGGGCACCAGCCAAGCATGTCAGCACTTCCCATTCGCCTTCACATCCCCTTCTCCCCACTCCATCTCCATCTCCCCCCCCCCCCCGATCCACCTACAGCTACGAGATGGTGTGGTCGATCCGGCGGAGGGAGAGGGAGAGCGGGGCGGCAGCACTCGTGTCAACGCTTCTAATTTGCCTTACACCCACTTCCCTCTCCACCCTTTTCCCCTCTTCCCCATGACCCACAGCTACGAGACGACGCGGTCGATCCGGCGGAGGGAGAGGGAGAGCGGGGCGGCAGCGATCCCCATCCTGGCCATGACAGCTGACGTCATCAGTGGCAGCCGCACGCGCTGTGAGGAGGCGGGCATGGATGGGTTCGTGCCGAAACCCATAGACGAGGAGCAGCTGCACGCCACTCTCTGGAACTGCTTTGGCCGGGCTTAGGGGCAGGTGCTTGGGTGGGATTAGCTGGGCGTTATGGGCTTGGTGCGAGGAGGGGGCATGGATGGGTTCGTGCCCAAGCCGATTGATGAGGAGCAGCTGCACGCCACTCTCTGGAACTGCTTTGGCCGGGCTTAGGGGGAGGAGGGTTTTGGCAGGGGTTAAGAGGACAGTGTGGACTGCACGGGTGTGTTGACTGCATGGGCTTGGACACTTGGTGTGAGGAGACGAGCATGGATGGGTTTGTGCCCTGGCCGAACTTAAATGGAGCTGCTTTGGGCCGAATTGGGCGTTTGCGTGGTGGAAGTGAGGAGAGGAGGCGGGCATGGATGCGTTTGTTGTGCCCAGTCGATACATACAAGAGGAGCAGCTGCACGCCACTCTGGAACTGATTTGGGCGGGCTTATCTGGAGGGTTTCGGTCGGGGACGGGAGTAATGACTGCATGGGCTCGGAGAAAACAGACGGCCTTGACTGCTTGGGGGTGGGTTCACGCTGAAACTGACAGACACGAAGCAGCTGTGTGCCTTTTTTTAGGCGCCTCAAAAGTTGACCTTGGGTGGGGTTCATGCTGAAACTGATAGACCAGAAGTAGCTGCGCTGCACGCCACGCTTCGCCAGACTCACTGTAACTGCTTTGAGCAGGATCAGGGGAAGGTGCTGGAAGGTGCTTTGGGTGGGCTCAGAGGAAGGTGTGCTTTTGACAAGGGTGATAATGGCAGGTATGGGCTTGGGAGTTACTTAATGCATCTCTGCAGGTCGGTCCAAGGCGCCATGCGCTTGCTCGCACCTGTTGTGAGGCGTCTCAAACATGTTGGGTACTTGGAACGACGGCGTGACATGAGATGAGAGGACCTTGTGTCTTGACAGAATGGGCTTGTGGGTATGAGTTAATGATATTTACGGGGTAGGGTCTCTTATCAGGGTGACAGTCTTCCAATAAGTAACTGCAGATCTTCTGGTGGGGGTGGGTTGGGTGAGTGTGCCTTTCTGAGCGGGGAACATGATATCATGTTCGAGGCTAATTTATTTGTATGATTAAAGAGCTTTTCAAGCTGTGGTCACAGATACACATGCACACATGCAAGCATACACACACTCTCCGACGCACACATACACCCTCCCGCCCTGCTGAGGAGCAAAGGTCTCAGCAGCCAGAATGTTCTCGCCCTTCCTTTGCTGCCCAGCCGCGCCCGCACCTGCCTCGCTTGGGACCATCGCCCTCGCTCCCTTCATTACGTCCCACCGCACTCCACTCACCACTGCCGCCAGCAGCCCCCCACTGCCATCGCTGCTGGCAGCAGCACGCAGATTCCACTCGCCATGAGGGCTTGGATTGGAAGGGAGCTTGGAAGATGCCTGACAGAATTGGAAGGCGGCTGGTGATGGCCGTGCGGTGAAGAGACTGACGACTTGTTGCCCTAATCAAATCTGGATAAAGAATTACCCTACACCTGGCAAGGTGGTTGAGCTGGAACAGGAGTGTGAAAATGACGCTGGTTACAACACGATTCAGTTGGATATTAGCAGGTTACACAGGCCGCTTGGAGACAGCGCACTTCACTTAACATCCAACACATTTGAAACTTTCTGATCGGAACAATGAATGCCAGGTACGTATGGCTAGAATGCCAACAAACGTATAACGTGCACACTTAAGATTCTTACTAGCCTTGAATGTGTCACTCTGAATGCACAGCTTCTGGTGAAGTGTCCCGCACAGTCTCCTGCCAACATCCACCCATAATTGCTTGACAAAAGCAGTACCAAACCCGGCTGCTATGGGATTGTTTGTAATATGCTAACACCGGTATCCCAAAAATGATACATATTACATGCTCTTTCACATTATTTTTCACCTTTTGTTCGCCGCCTTGCTTTTTGCCGACACTCGAAGCACCGGGATTTATTGTCCCCTTGATGTTGTTGCACCTGCAGGGCTTGCACCTGCTTAGTGAGACGACGAATGTCAGCCTGCTGCTCCAGAATCTGTAATTGAGGAGCGAAAAAAGGGTTTGACAAACGGCATGACATGGAGTACGTTAAATGACATGACAAGCAGCACGATAGATGACAAAAGAAACGGCATGAGAGGGAGCACGGCAAAATTAATCACATCTGCAACTGAGAGTCACTCCTCATTCGCAAAACCAGGTGAGCATTTGAGCTGTGCTACCCACATGCTCATGGGACACGTACGTTGCTCATGGGACACGTACGTTGCTCATGGGACACGTACGTTGCTCATGGGACACGTTGCACTTCATGTGACACCCTAAGTTGCTGCCACGTATCGACCCTATGGCACCTAGCAGGTGAGCATTTGAGCTGTGCTACCTGCATGCTCATAGGACGCGTTGCGTTTCATGTGATCTTACAGACAGCATGACGAGCTTTTGCGCTTCGGTGATTCAGAACACACATACCTACAGAACACCTGGTGCATTTCATGTGAGCTTGCAGATAGCATGATGAGGTTCTGTGCCTTGGTATTCAGAAAACACTTGTTTTTGTGGTACCTGGTGTATTGCATGTGAGCTTACAGAAAGCATGTGGATCTGTGCCTTGGGGATTCAGTAATATAAGGTGCGTTTTATGTGAGCTTACAGATAACATTATGAGGTTCTGCGCCTTGGTTTGATCCACCTGCAAGGGATAACACCGGAGGGCGGTGAGAGTAGATGAGTCATGTGGGGGAGGCAGGCGATGACTGAAATTTCAGGTTCAGAATACCAGAAGTGCTACCCGACATGTGGAAATCAGATGGAAACAATACAGCGTTGAGAATTGGAGAATAAGTTGATTAAGAAGTCACCTTGTTACAGTGTCATACGGAGATGTAGATGCAGACAATAATCACATTGACATAGTCATGGGAGGTTGATGGGAAATTGCGCGGACTCACATCCGGCAAATAAGCACCACCGGGACCAGAATTGTCGGTGCTGCCAAAGCGATTTGCAGCAGCAGAGAGGGAACCAGAGTTGGTCCTCAAGGCACCAACGTCTGTGCCTGAGGCACCAGAGTAGCTTTCTGATGCAAGTCGTTCTGACCCTGCCACAGCAAGACCTTCCCCGTGCCCCTTGTTTCGCTTCTCTGCTGAGTTGCTAAGTGGTGGCATGGAGTTGCTAAGTGCTGGCATGGAGTTGCTAAGTGCTGGCATGGCATTGCTAAGTGCTGGCATGGAGTTGCTAAGTGCTGGCATGGAGTTGCTAAGTGCTGGCATGACGTTGCTAAGTGCTGGTATGGAGTTGCCAAGTGCTGGCATGGAGTTGCTAAGAGCTGCGGAGGCATGAGAGCGATGCTCTAAAGGGATGTGTGAGATGAGGCGAGATGCCAGGGCCTGGAGGGAGGACGGGAAGGGCAGGCGGAGAGAGAGAGCGAGAGCACGCTTGGTGTTAGGACATCAATTAAGATAATAGGGTGAACAAAGAAAAAATAAGACCCATCTCTTTCTATCTATCGTCGACTTACCACCTATAGCCAAAGATCTTGGGATAATTCTGACTAACAAGATTTTGCAACAGAGTGCAATACCATGTGTTTGCGATTTCATACCTGTAAACTGTTTATCATTTAAACTAGTACGCTCACAAGGGAGGAAGTCAGGAGCCAAAAAAACAACAGAAGAAGAAAAAAAGGAGGTCAAAAGAGATGCAAATTCTACCGAGAAGGTTGAAGAGGGGGAGGGGGATGGGTAGGGATAGGAGTCTGTTGCCATCGTTTTGCTTTACAACATCGCGGTTCATAGGCGTGTGCTTCAAGAGCTGGAGACACACACATTTTCACCGTGATATGAGAGAAAAAAAAAAGCCATGTTGTGCGGTTCAATCACAACACAAAGAGGGTAAAAATGACCAGATTTCTGCAATTGTCAAATGCAGGTAGGGCGGCGGAACAAGCTATGTTATCCTGAGATGGCCGAGGCCGTAAGTCCTCTTTTCATCATGCCCAGTCAGGCTCAGAAAGCAGCTCAGTGTGCAAGAGTGTAGCTGTTAATAGATACAAGGAAGTTGGATGGAAGAAGTTGTTGAGGTGAACTTCTTCAACCCGGCCTTGTTATAACTATCAACAGTAATATTCTTGCACACCTGAGCTGGTTTTGAAGCCTGACTAGGCGTGATTAAAAAAAAGACTTTCAACCTCGTCCACAAGGTAACAGAAGCCAGTTCTGCTACCATACTAGCCTTTGACAATTCTGGACATTTGCACACCGCTACCCTCTTTGTATTGTACCTAAACTTCACAACATTTATGTTTCCTTGTTCGCTTCTCACCCAAAAAATGCTTGTGTCGAAATCTGGCTCCTGGCGCACACGCCTTTGAACAGCGATGTTGCGAGGAAAAACGAAGGGCAACAAACACCTAGTAGTACTTCTAACGAGAAATAAAACGTGGTGTTAGAAGAGTGGTTTCAGTAAAGCTGAGGCACCCCAAAAGTTACATGAACCAGCAAATCTCTAACAATGCTAAGTCACATTAAGCATGTTCATTGTTTTTTTTTTTTTTACGAGATCTGTCTTCTTCTTGTTCTACAAAATGATCGAATGGAGAAACCATACCACACCATACCACACCATACCACACCATGCCACAACATGCCACATCATGCAACACCATATAAACCACAAGCCGCACCATGCCACACCATGAAACACGTGCCAAAAAATGTCACATCATGCCACTGCCGAGCCGTACCTGTGCGGAGTGTGGCTTTAACTTATGGCTTGAGAACATCGTCTGCCTAAGCCCTGGAATGGAACGAGTGCAGCTTGTGTTACCTGAGCAGACAGCAGCACTGACGCTAGAAACTGTAGCTTGTGGGCAACACACCAACACCAAAGCCATGCCATGCCATGACATGCCATGCCATGCCATGCACAAAGTCTGTCCATGTGAAAGCACCTGCTTCTTCCTCGTACCTGAGCAGACTGAATTAGAGACGCAAGGACTTGTGGCTTGAGGGCAATGCCGGCGCCAAAGCCATGGCCGAACCCGACTCCGCAACCCACACCCGCATCCACATGCGGCACTCCCATACGGCTCAACTGCCATGAAGAGGAAGAGGAGAGATGTTAAAGGAGGGGTGGAAATTTGAGTCGACTCAAAAGTCGCACCCCACACCCGCATCCGCACGAGGCACTCCCATACGCCTCAACTGCCATAATGGGAATCAGGGGAGAGGAGAGAGGAGGGGTGGAAGAGAGTGAAAAGTGGATGAGAGGTGTAGGGAGGTTGAGAGTGAGGGGTGGGGTGGAGAAGAGTGGTTAGCTCACTCTGCGTCCCACGCCCACATTTACACGCAACAGGGGAGGGGAGTGGGCGGAGGGGAGGGGAACTCACGAGTGGGCGGAGGGGAGCAGCAGCGCCCGCAGCGAGTCGGTTAAAATCACCCGCCATTGATGCCACCGCCCCTGCTGCTGGCAACGCACCTGGTGGTGGTGAGGGTTGGGGGGGGGGGGGTGGGGGGGGGGAAGGGGGGAGAGGGTGGGGGGGTTGGAGAGAGCAGACAGGAGAGAGAGGCAGCTTCTGAGTGCGGAGAGAGTGCAATCGCTCTTGAAGGGACTCGAAAACCGCACAAGTTGATTGAAATCTCCCGCCATCGATGCCACTAGTGCTGCTGCTGGCAACGAGCCTGGTGGTGGGAGAGAGCGCAGAGACAACAGAAGGGGCAGAGCGGGCAGAGAGAAACAGGTACTCGAAAAGGAACAAGGTGCGTTTGAAGCGATTTAATGGCACTGTGAGTCGGTTGAAATCCATTTGAGTCAAAATCACCCACCCGGAGATGCCATGACTGTTGCTGCTGCTGGCAGGAAGCCTAGTTGGGAGGAGAGGAGAGAGCAGAGACCCACCCTATGCGACCTACCCCAATCCGCCCTACCCTAATCCGCCCTACCCCAATCCGCCCTACCTCAATCCGCCCTACCCCAATCCGCCCTACCCCAATCCGCCCTACCCCAATCCGCTCCTCCCTACCCCAATCCGCCCTACCCCAATCCGCTCCTCCCTACCCCAATCCGCTCCGCCCTACCCCAATCCGCCCTACCCCAATCCGCCCTACCCCAATCCGCCCTACCCCAATCCGCCCTACCCCAATCCGCCCTACCCCAATCCGCTCCTCCCTACCCCAATCCGCTCCTCCCTACCCCAATCCGCTCCGCCCTACCCCAATCCGCCCTTCCCCAATCCGGCCTATCCCAGTGCTCTTACCCAGGTTCACGGGCCGCCCAACGCCGATACCCACGCCGCATCCCACGCCGAATCCCGTGAACACCTGCCCCACGCGCAGCGCGAACGGATTCGCCCACCACGCCGTCGGCGGCTCGAGATCCGACCACGATTTCGGCGGCGTCCGCGCATCGCGCAGCATCCCCGCCGCTGCCGCGCCTCCCGCTGCGCTGCGCGGATCCTCCGCCACCTCCGCCATCTCTTTTCTTCTCCCCCTCCGAAGCGCCTCTTGAGGCGCGATAAAAGTTCTCGAATGTTACGTCATGGCTACTCAATGCCCCCCGCCTTCCGCGAAGAACGCTGATACTGCGAGAGTGCGCGGGCAGCTGCGTGCGACGAGCGTGACGACAGGCGACAACGGCGACGAGAGCGATGAGGGCGACGGGGAAGTGAGGGCAACGAGAGCGACGAGAACGATGTGGAAGAGGGCGACAAGGGCGAATCACATAGAGAAAGGTGACCGGTCCTAGGAGTGGCGGAAGGGAGTCCGCGCTATCTGCGCCGTATGGGCGCGCGTTGATCCGCAGACAGAGTTTTTTGGGGGGCGGAGAGAGCGGCTCGTCGAAAGAATGCGAAAATGTGTGCTAGCGGGCCGATGCATGGCAGGTGGCTGCTCTGCACATGTAGGGTAAAAATTCCCCTCTATAAACTTGATCACAAAAGCTATGAAGAAACGATAGTATGTGACGATTCGCTGAAGCTTGCACTGTATTGTCCATAAAAATACTGTTCAAATTGAGGAATTATTCATCGCCAGGGTTTAGGGGGTTGACTTGACGATGCTAGCAATATGCGGCCACTCCACAGGCAGCAAGCGCGATCGTTGCCAAAACTGATCATCAAAGGCTAATCGCCACTGGACTCTAGTCCGGAGGCGCTAAATCTGTTGTTTTAGAATTCTCCAAAAACGGATTAGGGCTAATTGTCAGTGGAACTAGCCCGGAGGCGCAGATAGTCAGTGGAACCGGAACTAGTCTGACAAGCACAGGCCTCTAGAAATACAGTAAGATACAACCACATCGCGCATGGGATGAGATCCTGTTAGTTCTTATGTCCGTTACAACCGCGTTGCGTAGTGCCCTTCACTTCCTCCGGGCCAATCAGCTGCTCGGACCAGTCTACGACTGGCTATGGCGCGAGGTGTTCGCTAAGTAGGTTCGCAAACAGACCTGAGCTTGGCGATTGTATTGCGCCACCGACTTAGAACGGGCCGAGTCGCAACGAACTGGGTCGCAATCTAGATGCGCGTCTTCGCCTGCCGGGCCTGCGCCATGGATCGCATTCCGCTCCCCTCGCCATTGTCACACTCGCTCGCGCCGCCTCGGGCCCGCCTCGGGCCATGGCTCCCTCCTCGCGTCCGACGGGCCGTCGCAGCGACAGTCAACGGAGTCAACGGAGTCAACAGAGACAACAGCGTTAACGGAGTCAACGGAGTCAACGGGGCCAACAGGGTCAGCCAAGTCAGCAGAAACAGCGACAGGGACTCGCTCATCCCCTCTCGTTTTTTCACGTCGCTATCCTCCCGCCCCTCCTTCTGCGCCAAAACCCGCGTTTTTCTCCGTCAATCCGCTTGCGCCTCTCCACGATCCTCCTCCTGCCTTTCCGCCTCTCCCTCCGCGGGTATATGGACCAGCGCGTCTGGCGCGTATCCCTGCGCGCACCCCCTAAGGGAGGGGGTGAGCCGCACCGGTGCGCCAAAGGGAGGCGCGGGGCGCATTGGCGCGCAGCTGGCGGGGCTGCAGTCGCGTGCTGCGCTCCCCCTGGTTGCGCGGGCGGAAGGCGGGGAAGAGGCCGGGGTTATCGTTGCGCGCGGCAGGAGATACAGCGGGACGGGGAAGGGGGGGGAGGAAGAGGGGGAAGAAGAGGAGGACGGGGAAGAGGGGGATGAAGGAGGGGAAAGGGCCGTTATGAACGCAGGTGAGGAAGACGAGTTGGATAAAGGCGGCGGTAGTAGCAGCGAGAGGGAAGAGAGCGGGGGAGGGGAGGAGAAGGGGGGGCGGAAGAAGAGGAGGAGGCGGAGGGAGGAGGAGAAGCAGCGGACGCGGGAGGGGGCGGAGGCAAGCAGCGGGGAGAGCCTGAGGAGGGGGGTGACCTATGCGGAGGCAGAGAGGTGGGTGGGCGGAGGGGCGGAGGCGGAAGGGGCAGAGGCGGGGGGAGAGGGGGAGGCGAGATTGGGCGCGTAGGGGAGAAAAGGGGGGGAGTGGCCGCATGTGCCGGTGCTGGTGAGGGAGGTGGTGGGGGCGTTTGAGGGCGTGCGGTTGACAACACTGGTGGATGGCACACTGGGGGCGGGCGGTCACACGCTCGCTGTGAGTGCTGATTCTGGCTGTAATGGGTTATTTCTGAGTCGCCTCGGAATGGAAGTGAGGTTGACAATACTGGTGGACGGCACTCTGGGCGCTGGCGGTCACACACTTGCTGTGAGTGCCGTGTGTGCCGGTAACAGGTGTGACTGTAGCAGGTGGGAGGTAGTTCATGAGATGCCTCAAAGAGGGGGTGCGGTTGACAACTCTGGTGGACGGCACTCTGGGTGCTGGCGGTCACATGCTCGCTGTGAGTGCCGTGTGTGATTGCAATGGGTGGGACTGTAACGGGTGTGACTGTAACGGGTGTGACTGTAACGGGTGTGACTGTATCGGTTAATATATATGAGACGTCTCACAAAGGGGGTGAGGTTGATGACAGTGGTGGACGGCACACTGGGAGCTGGAAGTCACACGCTTGCTGTGAGTGCTGCGTGTGCCACTGAGGGTAGGTGGGACTAGGGCAGGTGGTCATGTCCCTCCCTTTCCTACCTTCTTACCCCGTCTCACCTTTTTTCATCCTTTCTCACCCTTTTTCTCCCCCTTTCTTGACTCTCCTCACTCGTTCCCGTCGTCCTTCCCGTGTGTGCATGTGCAGTTATGCCACCACCATCCAGTGCTGCAGGCAGTGGCGGGCATGGTCGTGGACCCCTCAGCACACGCCATCACATGCCATTGCTCTTGCCTCCTCCAATCCACTCTCTTTCCTCTGCTTTCCCTCGTTTTTCCCTTCCGTATGATGAACAGCTAGCCCGCCACCACCCAGAGCTGCAAGCGGTGGTGGGCGTGGACGTGGACCCCTCAGCACACGCCATCGCTGCTGCCCGCCTGCACCCCGTCATGCGCATCGCCACCCCTCCAGGCGCACGGGCAGGCAGTCCGCACGACGCCCATGCCCATACCCAAGCAGCGGCGCCAGTTGAGGAGTGGGGCGAGGCAAAGGAGCGGGGCCAGTCTGAGGAGCAGGCCCAAGCAACAGTGCGAGTGGCAGAGGGGCCGGAAGCGACATTGCGAGTGGCGGAGGAGAGGGGGGCCACAGCGACACTGCACGTGGTGGAGGGGAATTTCCGGCGCATGGTGGAGGCATGTGCGGGTGTGGGAGTGGCGCGTGGCAGTGTGGATGGAATTCTGCTGGACGTGGGGGTCTCGTCCATGCAGGTGAGGGCTGGTTGGGTGCAGGTGGTATCTGATGCAGGTGGTATCTGATGCAGGTGGTATCTGATGCAGGTGGTATCTGATGCAGGTGGTATCTGATGCAGGTGGTATCTGATGCAGGTGGTATCTGATGCAGGTGGTATCTGATGCAGGTGGTATCTGATGCAGGTGGTATCTGATGCAGGTGGTATCTGATGCAGGTGGTATCTGATGCAGGTGGTATCTGATGCAGGTGGTATCTGATGCAGGTGGTATCTGATGCAGGTAGTATCTGATGCAGGTAGTATCTGATGCAGGTGGTATCAACTGATGCCGGTGACGGCAGTGTGGACGGCATTCTGCTGGACGTGGGGGTCTCCTCCACGCAGGTGGGAAGGTCGCTCTGGCGCAGGTGTTGTCTGAGACAGGTGGTATTTGAGGCAGGTGGCATCTGAGACAGGCGAGGGCTTCTGTCTATGAAGTGGGTTTTCCACCCTACCCACTCCCATCTGTCTTTTTCTCCCTCCCCTCTGTCCCTAAAAAATGTTCTCCCTATGCACTGCCCTCCCCCCCCCCTTCCCACAGATCGACAGGGCAGAGAGGGGATTCAGTTTCATGAGGGAGGGGCCTCTGGACATGCGCATGGATCCTAAGGTGAGTCATGGCATACATGCATATGAGTGGATTATAAGGTGAGTCATGGCATACATGCATATGAGTGGATTATAAGGTGAGTCATGGCATACATGCATATGAGTGGATTATAAGGTGAGTCATGGCATACATGCATGTGAATGGATTATAAGGTGAGTCATGGCATACATGCATATGAGTGGATTATAAGGTGAGTCATGGCATACATGCATATGAGTGGATTACAAGGTGAGTCATGGCATACATGCATATGAGTGGATTATAAGGTGAGCCATGGCATACATGCATGTGAATGGATTATAAGGTGAGTCATGGCATACATGCATATGAGTGGATTATAAGGTGAGTCATGGCATACATGCATGTGAGTGGATTATAAGGTGAGTCATGGCATACATGCATATGAGTGGATTATAAGGTGAGTCATGGCATACATGCATATGAGTGGATTATAAGGTGAGTCATGGCATACATGCATATGAGTGGACTATAAGGTGAGTCATGGCATACATGCATATGAGTGGATTATAAGGTGAGTCATGGCATACATGCATATGAGTGGATTATAAGGTGAGTCATGGCATACATGCATATGAGTGGATTATAAGGTGAGTCATGGCATACATCCATATGAGTGGATTATAAGGTGAGTCATGGCATACATGCATATGAGTGGATTATAAGGTGAGTCATGGCATACATGCATGTGAGTGGATTATAAGGTGAGCCATGGCATGCATGCATGCGGGCATGGATCTTGACGTTTGTACACATCTTGTGCATGTGCATGTGCATTAGACTATGAAATGAGGTGCTCAAAAGTCACCTTGTTACTTTGACTGTTCGTACACATCATGTGCATGTGCATGACCATGCATATGGACTATGAAATGGCTCTCTGGACATGAGCATGGACCCCCAGGTCAGCCATGCGCATGGGTGTTGAATGTTTGTACATGCGTGTCTGCATGTGCATGTGAATGTGTATTTGAATTGAATACATCCATGAGTGTAAGTGCTCCTTCCTCCCACTTCCCTGTCTTTCCATCTCAGCCCTTCTTCCCCCCTCCCCTTTCATATGCACCACCCATGCACCCCCCCACCAGAGCCCCATCACCGCTGAGTTGGCGGTCAACGATTGGCCGGAGGAGGTGCTAGGGCAGATCTTGAGAGACCTGGGGGAGGAGCGGCGGTGGCGGCAGCTTGCCCGGCGGATTGTGGAGGCGCGGGGGCGAGGGCGCATCAGCAGCACCACACAACTGGCTGCCATCGTGGCTGGAGGGGCGTTTGGGCCCAAGAAGGGCGCAGGTACGCTGGGTTGGTGGCAGGGTGGTTTGTTTGTGGAGGCGCGGGGGAGAGGGCGCATCAGCAGCGCGGCCCAGCTCGCTTTATCTGTTGCTGGAGGGTCGCTTGGGCTTGGGCCTAAGAACAGGACAGGTCTGCTTGGTGGTGCTAGGTGGGGTGGGTTGTAGATACGTGCATGTCTGTACTCATGCAGCCTCTGGGGAGCTATAGGCGTTTGCGCCAAAAAAGGAGGTAAGCTGTACTGATGATTGGAATTGATGCGTTGACGGGTGTTATTGGGGAGACGAGGGGAGGAGCGGTGGTGATTGCAGGGTTCTAAATGAACATGAATTCTTGCCCATCGTTGCACATCCCCTCCTCCATCTGTACATGCACTCTCGCCCCTTCCAGCCTCATCTTACTTTCGTAATGCCCCCCGCTGTGCATCCACCCAGCCACCCAACCCATTCAAGTTCCAACCCATCACGAAATGGTTGGAGCTTGAACCGTGGCAGGGGCAGTAGAAGGGGCAGCGCTGTTCCAGCCATAGCACTCCATCTCATCCGCCCCTTCCACTGCACCTCCACCCTCTGCACATCCCCTCCCCCCCCCCCCCCCCACCCCATCCTCATCCTCCCAGCGCAGTGGCGCTAGCACCCTCAGCCACCCAGCCACCCACACCTTACAAGAACTGCATGTCATCTCATCCACCCTCTCACTGCCCCATCTCCCTCTCCCCTGCACAGCCACCCCTGCCTGCCCTTGCACATCCCCTCCTGCCCTCCCAGCCTCGTCCCCCCGTCGTGGTGGTCCAAGCACGTGCATCCACTCACCCGCACCTTGCACGCTCTGCCTACTGTCTCATTTAACCTCCTGTAGCGCCCATCTCCCTCTTGCACATCCCCTCCCGCACCTCCTTCCCAGGCACGCGCATCCACCCGCCCACCTGCACCTTACAGGTGCTCTCCATTGTCTCATCTCACTTCCTATTGCACCCATTTCCCCCTCTGCACATCCCCTGCCCTGTACGTCCCCTCTCAGCCTCGTCCTCTCACCGTGGTGGTCTCAGCACGCGACTCCACCCGGCCACCCACAACTTGCACGCAATCCACATCATCAAATCTGACCTACCCTTGCCCCCATTTCCCCCCCTGTACGTCCCCTCTCAGCCTCTTCATCCCGCCGCGGTGGCCCCGGCATGCGAATCCACCCGGCCACCCGCACCTTCCAAGCTCTCAGCATCATGTCATCTGACCTACTCTTGCCCCCATTTCCCCCCTGTGCGTTCCCCCCTGCGCTGTCCCCTCTCAGCCTCGTCCTCCCGCCGAGCTGGTCCAGGCATGCGCATCCACCCGGCCACCCGCACATTCCAGGCTCTCCGCATCGCAGTAAATGACGAGCTTGCCGCCCTGGCGCTCGCCATCCCCGCCGCCCTCTCCCTGCTGGCGCCGGGCGGCCGGCTGGCCGTCATCTCCTTCCACTCGCTCGAGGACCGCATCGTGAAGCGAAGCTTCCTGGAAGCTGCCGCTGGCATGCCTGTGCCCATGCCAGTGCCAGTGCCCCTGCCAGTGGCCGTGCCTGTGCCTGGGTCTGCACCAGGAGCAGTGAGCAGCAGTGGCTGGGAGGGGCACGGGCAGGCAAGATACCGGGTGGTGACGAAGCGGTCGGTGGTTGCAGGGGAGGATGAGTGGAGGGTGAATGCACGCAGCAGGAGCGCCAAGCTGAGGGTCATTGAGCGAGTAGTTTGACAGGATCACCCATTGGCAGAAGGAGTGAAGTTTATTGCATGTGGCAAAAAGGCGCCTTTTATATAGTCACGGCTGTGGGTGCGAGTGATGCAGCGATGGCAGGAGCCAGGGGTCGTGGCTTGGAAGGGCATGGGCAGGCGAGGTTCGAGGTGGTGACGAAGCGGCCGGTTGTGGCAGAGGAGGATGAGTGGAGGGTGAATGCACGCAGCAGGAGTGCCAAGCTGAGGGTCATTGAGTGAGTCGCTTGACAGTGAATGGCGTCGCACTTACACTGTACTGGGGGGGGGGGTAACGTAGGTTGGGGGTTGGCCACGGCGCTTGGAATTTGCTGGCGGTTTGGTTGTGCTTGTTGGGCTGATTGTTACGAATAGTAAAATATGAAGTGTTACTGTGCACTTCTGACAGTAGCAATCGGAGCATGCAGTACCGAGGCTGAAGACGAAAAGGCGGAAGTGACGCGAAGGGTCGTACGGTTACGGAGCATCTGGACCGTCAGGGCAGACAGCATCAGGCAGCAGCAGTGGCGAGGATTTCGCCCGAGCAGTTCGTAACCGTCTGGAGTCGCATGGTTGGGTTTCGCTGCAATAAGGGAATGTACCCCTTAGAGTACATGGCTAGCTAGGTCGCTTCGTATTCCACCTTGTACTCTTATTTATATGTTTGTATTTGCATGTCTTAAACTATCTCAATCATTTTACATTCACTCTGATTTGAGGTCAAAGGCCCACCACCACTACCTAGTTGTGTGCGAACCTTCCTGAGGTGATCCTGGTTAACGATCAACTGCTGATCGCAGCATGGTATGAGAGCGACTCAGGATCCTTTGCACTGCCACCTCCGAAATCTTCGGCGATCAAAAGGTGGCGTCCGGCACACGCTCACGTGTAAGGATGGCCGGAGGATCTGGAGGTCAGACGAATCTGACCGCTGAAGCGCAGCCCAACCCGGCTGCGACAAACGAGGAAACGACGACGATTGGAACCGCCGTCCTCGCACAACTGCTTCAGCGACTCACCAGCTTGGAGCAAGGACTCCAAACATTGCGGAATGGCGATGCGGGAACATCCTCCCAACCTTCTCAACCGGCCTCTAATGGCCACAACACCGCCCCGCATACCTTCTCCCTCGAAACAAATGGCTCAACTCCCAAGACCCCCCGTCCCAGCGAAGAAGCAATTCTCTCGGCTCAATCAAGGTTCCTGAGCATATCAAAAATAAAGACAAGCGTGCGTTTTGACGGCAGAGACTTCTATACGTGGAGCTTCGAGCTGGAGCTGCTGCTGCAAAACGCACAAATATTCCACTATTTCGACGGAAGCTACACGGGACCTGGTGAAGACACCGCTGACGCCAGGGCTCAGTATTACAACGAGTCACTGATGGTGTACGGCGTCCTTTGCGGAACATGTCGCCGGCAGAGCAACTGAGCATACGATCATACAAGACAACATCTGCTCCTGCCCTCGACGCCTGGCAACATCTGAACGGAGTCTACCAACCGAAGGATTCGGTTTCATCGAGCCGCCTGCTCCAGCAGCTACTGGAGACAAAAATGGGTCCAGGGGAGAAGGCCAATAGCTACATTAATCGCTGTCGGAGCCTCCGCAATCAAATCGCGAAGTTGGGAAGCAGCATTTCCAAAGAAATCTTCGTGAACATCGTGCTTCAAGGGCTCGGCCCAGAATGGCGGCCCTGCAAGGCGCTGCTCCGACAGCAGGGGGTTATCTCGGAAGCCGCCCTATGCGCCGCCCTTCTCGTCGAACAGAGAGACATGGACCAGCAGCGACCAGCGTTGCGACGAGACCGGGAACGCCTCGCCTTCTACGCGGACAACACGGAAGAGCGACGGCCGCGGCGCCTTTACTGCAAAATCTGCAGAAACTTCGGGCACCTGGCAGATCGATGTAAATTCCGATCTCGCCCTCGCCAGACCAATCCGAGCACCTGGTCCGGCCGAAAAGACGTACGAAACGACATGCGTCAAGCCCAGGGGCACCAACCCCCATCGCGCAACCTGAACCCAGCGGTTCAGCATCAGCAGCAATAGCCGCCACAGACTGCTCCAGTCCGCAACGTCATCGGCAACATGACCATGACGAAAACAAGCGGATCACGTCATCCCCGCGTGCGCACGCCGTCACCTGAGCCAGCACGCCACCCAATCGGAGCGTTCACGGATAACAATCCGTTCACCACTCGCCACGACTTCAACGACGACGACGACCAGGATTAGAACCTTCCAATTCCGCTGCTTGAAAGTCCCCCGCACGTACCTGATACGCGGGCGGCACCGATCGATTGGATCTCGCGCGAGCAATTTTTAAAGTTCGACACGCCGCACATCGTCACGCTGCGAATGGCGCTGCTCGCACGTGACGACAAGAAGCGCTACAACACATGGTACCTGGACAGCTGTTGCGGGCAGCACATGGTCGGATCCGAGCGTTTCGTCTCCAACGCCGTCGCGACCCCCACGGTCACTTACGTCACCGTTGCGAACAATACCCGCCTGCGCGCAAACGCGCAAGGAAACGTCGTGCTCAAAGCACGGAGAAGCCCCACGCACATCACACTGAATGACGTGCTCATAGTCCAGAACCTGCGCTTCAATCTCCTCTCAGCGGCACAACTTATGGATTGCGGAGTCGAGCTCAGCACCGACCTCCGCACGCGCGACATTCTCCTGCACTACACAGCGCCGAAGAAGGCGCGCCGGCAGATCGGACGGGCACACTCCGAGAATGGAGTGTACATCCTCGATTTCGATATCCCCGACTGCAGCGGCGACTCAAAGGAGTTAATTGACATCGTTCCCCTGAGCTTCGAGCACATTCACCACTCCGACTGGAAGCACCCCGATGGGAGACCATGGGTGCCATATCATCCGCACCCTCGCGAAGTTGCGCTGCACTACCCCGGGCCTGATGGCATCTGCAGGGACTGTCAGACGCCGATTGCCTCGACGAGCGCCATCACCGGACGCGGGCTCGCGGCGATCGCCGAAGCTGAGCGATTCGCGCCGCCTGAAGAGGGAATGTCGACCATGGAGCTTGAAATCGCGACGCACAACATCTACGGCACGACGGAACATCCCCTCCTCGGACCCGCATCCCGCCATCTCCAGGGGATCTTGCGCGGCACAAACATCGGCACCTTCGACGCGGAAGGAACTCCGCGCCCCTACACGAAGGAAGCCTTCCTGAAGATCTACCCCCACTGGCGCGACCCCGACCCCAAGTAAAAGCTCACAATCGCGCAAGAAGAGGAGCTGGCACGACGCGAAGCATAGGAGCTTCGCCAGCGCAGTCTCGCCGAAGCACGTGGTACGTTCACCTTCGGCGGATGGGGCGCTGAAGAAGAAGAAAGCGCCTCCAATGAAGGGGGGTGGGGAAGCGCCGGCGGATGGGGAACGAGCGACACTGGCGGATGGGGCGCCGCAACTGGCGGCAACACCGGCAGCACCTGGGCAAGCACAAGCGACAGATTGGGCACCGCATTAGGCGGCGAAACAAGCGGTTGGGGCACTTCCGGCGGAGGCTGGGGAACTTCCCGTGAAGAACAAAGGGGGGAAGAAGAAGCAGAGGCGGAACCTCCTGTTGTTCCTCTCGGTCGTCCTCCGCGCCGACCTACACCTGCGCTACCCCCACCTGACGTCCAGCCGCACCGCGACCCTTGGGACACCATCGATTGGGGGAATGAGCCCTCAACCCCCACATCGCACAGTCTAAAGACCTGACCCCGAGCTGCGCGAACCCACCTTCTTCCCCGGAACAATTTCCGGCACCAACATCCCCCTCTCCGTGATTCTTGACAGGGAATTCTTGGCGCTGATGCTGACGACGGCGAACGAAGAAGAAGAAGCTGAAGAAGCAGCGGCGGAACCTGCCCCAGTACCTGACGAGGACCCCGCAGCAGCACACGCACGTTACATGCGCACCTCTGGATTCCGCGCCAACGATGACCTCTGTCAACGGGAGTTGTGTGTTGGCCCCGTCCTTGCTTGGGCGGAGCCGACTTCGTGGTCGAGTGTGAGGGGAGCAGCCGACATGCAGCAGTGGGCGAGCTGGTTGACGAGGAGGTCGACCTGCACGGGGGCCACTGCACAGGCGCCGACTTCAGGGTGGCGCCGACTTTAGGGAGGTCGACCTGGGAAGTCGACCTGCGGAGGACGTCAACTTGGTGACGTCAAGTTGGGGCAGCCGACTTGGGTGGTCGGCTGACAAGACTGCTGGTCGACCTGGGGGTTGGTCGACCAGGCCTGCTGGTCGACTTGGTGGTAGGTCGACCAGGAGTGATGTCGACCTGGCGGTCGACCTGACCTGGTGGTCGACGGAGGAAGGGCCGACGTCGACCACGACTCAGGACGCCGAGCAGCTGGGCGTCGAGTAGCAGGGCGTCGACTTCGTGACGCCGACTTCGGGTAGCCGACTTGGATGGTCGGCTGACAGCTGTGCTGGTCGACATGGAGCTGGTCGACCAGGAGTGCTGGTCGACGTGGAGCTGGTCGACCAGAAGGGACGTCGACCTGGAGCTGGTCGACCAGGGGTGTGGTCGACCTGGTGAGGTCGACTTGGGGTGGTCGTCGACTTGGGAGGTCGACGGGCACATACAGGAGCAGCTGGTCGACATGGTTGCCCGGTCGACCAGGTTACCTGGGTGACGAAGTCCTGCGGAGGAGTGCGACGGTCGCCCAGGCGAAGTTGGCGAGTCCGACCTCGGTGGTGGTATCCCGAGGTCGACGTGGCTGATCAGATGCAGACGTCAGCGCCAGGTTGACTTGGTGTGTGCGCTGTGCAGGTGACGAGGCTCAGCACGCCAATCATCTGCGAGCACCTGCGAAGCTGGTGCGATGCTGTACTGCGGGAGCAACGCTGGCACGCCGTCAACCTGCGACGTTGGCACGCCGTCGACCGTGCTGCGCTGGTAGTCGACCAACCTGAATGCTAGCTCTGATGTAGTCTTGCAATGCCAACTTCATTGTACCATTGTTGTCAATCTTCTCTAGTGAAACTCTTGCCAAAATTGCCCTGTGAACTAGCAAGCAGTGTGTGCACTAGGAAACGACTAAGGACCAACGAACGCAGAGATCACACGAGCACCCGTGCCTAGCCCGTAGTCTAGCTCCCGTTGTAGTAGTTATCTCCGCAACCTCTGGCACTAGCGCCTAGGTCACCCCTCGCGCATGACACTGAAGAACTGCATCGAGGCCGGCGTGTTTGCGCCTAGCGCACTCTTGCGCCCCGACGGCACCGAAGTAAGGAGCACCTCGCAGCCGCGCAACTGCACCGTCTGCCCCGAAGCCGCGCTGAGTCACCAACCCTTCCCCCTGCTAGAACCCGGAACCAACCACTACGCCAAATTGGAGAAGGTTGTCAGATGTTATAGTCTTAGTGATGTGTGTCATATGGGGTACAACAGTTAGGGTTAGGTTTATGTACCCCAACCAACCTTTGTGAAATCATCATTCCGTTCTTGACATGGTATCACTTAGGTTAGGATCCTGTGGGATCCCGTTCCTCTCGTTCACGTCCGTAGCGCCCGAGCCTGTTCCGTACCCTAGTGCCCGTTACGTCCGTACTGTCCCCTAGAGCCTATCGCGCTCGTCTCTCTCGTGCCCTAGCGCTCGCTGCGCCTGCCGTCGCGTCGGCCCTGTTGTCCCGTCCTGTTGCGTCGCCCCGGCTGTCCCGTCCCGTCGCGTTGCCCCTGCTGTCCCGTCGCCCCTGCTGTCCCGTCGCCCCTGCTGTCCCGTCGCGTCGCGTCCGTCTCGTCCCGTCCTGCCGCGTCGCGCTGTCCGTCCGCGTCGCGCTGCTCGTCCCGTCCCGCCGCGTCGCGCCTGCCCACCTTGTCAGGTCGCGTCGCGCTGCCCGTCCCGTCACGTCGCGCTACCCCTGCCTATAGCGCCGCGCCCTTCTAGTCCCGCCGTGTCGCGCCCTACCCTGCGTCCCGTAGCGCCGTAGGCCTCCAACTCTGCCAGTCACGCTCTACTAAGCCGCTCTAAGTGTTTAGGGTTTCGGCAGCAGCACTTCCACCTCTTTGCTTCCGCTATGGCGACCCCTAGGGTCCTGCGCTTTGACGCCGAGGGTAGGCCGCTCGAGTTCTCGGTCTGCCTCCTACGTGCGCGCCGCCTTTTAGAGAGTCAGGTTCAGGCAGATGAGTCTCTGTGGGCACACGGTTCCGGCGACCTTCCTAAGCCCGACGACCCTGCACCCTTAGGCGCTGACCCAAGCAGTGCAGACATCGACCGTTATGCCCGCCAGCGTGCTGACCTGACATCGTGGAAGTCGCGTGACGCTGCGGCCTGCATCGCCCTCAGCAGCCTCCTCCCTGAGTCTGAGGAGTCCCACTTCACTCAGGTTCGCACGGCTAGTGAGTTCCTGACTGCGATCAAGGCCCGCTACGCTACTCCCACCACTGTCTCTCTTGGTCGCCTGTTTCCTGACCGCGCCTCGTTTGAGCGCTCTGCTGACTTGATCGCTCACCTGCGCTCGCTCGATTCTAGCTACCGTGCTGCCTGCACTGACGCACAGCTTGCACTGCTCCCCCCCCCTATGGCGATTACTATCTATTTCATCGCCACTAGCCTCCCTGACCGCCTTGCCTCGGTTCGTGACGCGCTTCTTCTGAAGCACCCTAGCGAGCTCACTATCGAGGTCCTTGAGTCTGCCCTCAAGGACGTCGAGAGCAACCTCCGATCGGTAGCCTCCGCCTCTGGTGTTGTGCCCCCTCCACTGTTTCACGGGTGCACTGTCCCTCAGCTGCCCACCTTTACGGCCTCCCTCGCCACTGCCGCTACTGACGTGACCGCATCTGCTGTTACGACTTCTTCTCGGTCTAGGGGTAGGAGTGGCAGGAGGGGCGGTCAGGGTGCGGGCGGAGGCGGCGGAGGTGGCGTGGCGAGCGGTGGTGGCGGGAGTACAGAGGTTGGAGGAGCCACTCGTGCAGCGGCTAGTGACTCCCCTGCTCCAGTTGGTGGCGGTGACGCTCGGGTTCGTCAGGCACCTGCTGGTCCGCCAGCTGCAGGTGCTGGAGTGGCGGCTTGGTACGTGACTCAGCGGCAGCAGCAGCAGCAGCAGCCACTCCTCTCGCAGCAGCCACAGCAGCAGCAGTGGCAGCAGCAGACTCCGGGGCAGGGGTCAGGACCGCGTCAGCCGTCGCGTGGTGCCGTCCACCCTCCCTGCACCTATCTCGTTCAGACAGGTGCTCGCCGAGGCCACCCCTGTGGCCGCACCCACCCACCGGGTCAGTGCTTTGCTCAGCTCACTGACACACTTCGTGCGGCCTACGGCGTTGGCGGCCCTGCCCCGGACTGACTTCCCCTTGTTCAGACGTACGGCCTCGCTCTGTGGGGCATGTCGGCTTCTCAGTTGCTTGATCTCTTAGGAACTCCTCATGCTATGTATGCGGTTGTTGACTGCAGTGCTTCTGACTCTGTTTACACGAGTGTTGTTAGCTTAGGTGCTAGTGTTGCTGAGGTGACTGTTGCTAGCGTAGGTACTTGTGTAGACACTAGTCTAGGAGCTGCTCCGGAGGACACTTCGCTGTCTTTCACTCTGGACTCCGGAGCTTTGCACTGTTTCTTCCGCGACCGCACGACGCTTACGCCACTTCGGGACCAGTCACTGCTCGCTACACTACTACGCTCCCATGCCCAGTAGTTCCCTCGGGTTTCCTGACGGGCTTCCACGTCCCCTCGTTCTCCAGAAACTTGGTGGGTGTGAGGCCGCTCCTCCTGAGTCGGCCCTCACTGCTTCCCTCTCTACTCCTGTCACTGACTACTACCGCACGTACCGTCCTGTTCTCTCTCGTGTTCTCGCCTCTCTTGTTACGGACCCTCGTGCCTCTCTGTCCTCTGTCTCTGCTCTTACTGCCGCAGTCACTGAGTTTGCCTCTACTCGCCGCCTTGACTACGCCACTAGTCTTGTGGCTGCTCCTCCTACCTGTCCTCTGGCCGTCGGGGGTGAGTCTGCCCTTGGCTGTGAGGCCCTAGAGGACAGGCAGTTTGAGCTAGAGTTCCTGGCAGCCACTTCCCCTCATCTCTGTGCCATGCTGCTCACCCCTGAGGGAGACCCCGACGCCCTTGAGATACCTACTCCTCGCACTTACGCTGAGGCAGTGTCAGGGCCTTGGGCCTCTCAGTGGAGAGCTGCCATGGACTCAGAGATGGCCTCCTACAGATCCACAGGCACCCACGTCGACCAGGTTCCCCCCCCCTGGGGCGAACATAGTCGATGGCATGTGGATCTTCAGGGTGAAGCGGCCACCGGGATCTCCTCCGGTCTTCAAGGCGCGCTATGTGGCTAGAGGTTTCAGTCAGCGCGAGGGAGTTGACTTCTTTCAGACCTTCGCGCCTACCCCGAAGATGACCACTCTTCGGGTGTTACTGCACGTAGAAGCACAGAGAGACTACGAGCTACACTCTCTCGACTTCTCCACTGCCTTCCTTCAGGGTAGCCTACACGAGGAGGTCTGGTTGCGTCGTCCCTCTGCCTTCACTGGCACTTTCCCTCCTGGGACCCAGTGGAGGCTGAGGCGACCGGTCTACGGTCTCCGTCAGGCTCCTCGTGAGTGGCACGACACCCTTCGTTCTACCCTGTCTGACCTCGGTTTCCAGCCGTCTTCTAGCTCCACACCGTTCTTTGTACTGGTCTACGTCGACGACCTGGTTTTCGCCACTGCTGACAGGGTTGCTTTGGCTGACGTGAAGCGCGAACTGCAGAAGAGACACACGTGCACTGACCTTGGTGAGCTGCGCCACTACCTTGGCCTGCAGATCACCGGGGACAGAGCCGCTCGCACCATTACACTCTCACAGTCACACATGGTGCAGCAGGTCCTTCAGCGGTTCGAGCTTCAGCACTCCACAGTACAGCACACACCTCTTGCTGTTGACCACAGACTCACTGGACCCTTTCCTGACGAGCCGTTTGAGCCTAGTGGTCCCTACGCAGAGCTTGTGGGCTGCCTCATGTACCTGATGACTTGTACTCGCCCGGACCTCGCCTTCCCTCTCAGCATCCTTGCTCGCTTTGTTGCACCAGGGAGACACCGTCCAGTTCATTGGACAGCTGCTGTGAGGGTGGCGAAGTACTTGCGACGACATCAGGCGTGGGGCTGGTTCTTGGAGGGAGACAGTCTGTCGTACTTACTGGACACTGTGAATCTTCTTACGCTGACGACGCCGAGACTCACAGGTCTACTCAAGGGTACAGCTTCAGCCTGGGCTCTGGAGCTGTTTCGTGGAGGTCCATGCATTCCTCCTCGGTGTCGACCTCTACCGCTGAGGCTGAGATCTACGCTGGAGCCATGGCTGCAAAGGAGCTGCGTTGGTTGACTTTCTTGCTCACCGACCTTGGTGAGCGGCCGAGCTCTGCACCTACCTTTGTTCACTGACAACAAGGCGTCGATTCTCCTCTGTCGAGAGCCGCGACTGGAGAGCAGAGTGAAGCACATCAATGTCAGGTACTTTCTTCTGCGAGAGTTGCAGAGGCGTGGACAGGCTCGATTCGACTTTGTGGAGTCCGAGGCCAACACTGCAGACATCTTCACCAAGGCCCTTCCGCCTTGTGACCACCAGAGGTGTTGTGTGCAGTTAGGTCTCGTTGAGACAGGTTCTCGTCTTGCGTAGTCTTGAGTTCTCTGCTTGCTTTATTTGTATGCTTTATATATACCTCTGTGAACTCTTGAACTGGCCTTGTGGCTCTTTTTCTTTTGCTCAGAGTGTGTGGTGACATTGTGATCCACCCTGAGCTTTGTTGCTTTGTGACTGGTCTTGTGACCGTACGTTGTTGGTTTCGCTTGACACCCCTCACTTAGGCTATGGGGGTGTGTCAGGTGTTATAGTCTTAGTGATGTGTATCATATGGGGTACAACAGTTAGGGTTAGGTTTATGTACCCCAACCAACCTTAGTGAAATCATCATTCCGTTCTTGACAAAGGTGTACATCGATTTCCTCGTCGTAGGCTACTGCGGAACCAACGACGAGCAGTACACGCTCACCTTCATCGACGCAGGAACCCGCTATGACGAAGGTGCGAGCGCTGCTGAAGCAGTCCAAGCTTCCTGCGACGTACTAGACGTACGCGATGCACCACGCCGTGCGGGTGCACAACCTGCTGTCAACCACCGCCATCACCGGAAACCTGTTCCCGCATCTGAAGTGGACGGGCACGAAGGGCGACACATCCATGCTCCGCGTGTGGGGATGCATCGTACAGTACCGCCCGCCGACATCAACCATCGGCAAATTTGCAAGCCGCGCGCGCTGGGGGATCCACCTCGGCATCAGCCGCGAGTACAAGGCGTGGCTAATTCTGGACCTCATCAGCCATAAAATCACAAAGGCGCGCGACGTAAACTTCTACGAACGTTTCTTCCTCGGCCAGTTCCGCGAAGACGAGCGAACAAACGCAAATCGCGCTTACGCCAACGACGGGCACAGCTACGCCACACCCGAGGACGAAGCCGCCGCAGCCATCCTAGAGCAAGACACCAGAGGCGAATTCACAGGAGGAGATCGCCGCAGCAGCGACGACGACGACGAAGACCCCTCAGGTGGAGGAGTCGGCAGAGCAGGAGGCTTCGGCAGAGCAGCAGGAAGTGGCGGAGGCGCAGTGGCACCACCGCCTGAACCAGAAAGTGACGACGATGACGTACATGAGGTCATCCCGCAGCATCGCCATGACAGCAACGCCTCAGGACTACATCTGCTAGGGCTCCACACTGCCACCTCAACGGCGCCACGTGTCATCGAGCCCAAAAATCCGCGCCAAGCTCTCTCGGGACCACACAGCAAGGAGTGGCATGAGGCGATGGATGCAGAAATCAGGGCGCTCGAGTCCCGCGACACCTGGGTGCTAGTCGATCGCGCCGCAATCAAGGGGAGAAGGATCCTCTCCAGGAAGTGGGTCTTCCGCGTGAAGACCGCAGCGAACGGCACAATCGAGCGGTTTAAGGCACGCTGGGTCGTGCGCGGTTACGATCAAAGGCACGGCATCGACTTCGATCAGACGTTTGCGCCAGTCAGCCATCACATCTCCATCAGAATTCTCCTCGCCATCGCTGCCGCACGACACCTACCGCTCCGACAAATCGATGTGAAGAACGCGTTCCTTTACGCGCTGGTGGACGCAGTGATCTACGTGGAGCAGCCGCACACATACGGCGAAGGGGATTCACGCATGTGCCAGCTGCGAATGTCTCTCTACAGAATCAAACAGGCGCCAAGGCTCTGGTAGTAGTACCTGCACAACATCCTGCTTAAAATAGGCTTCAAGCAGCTGCCTCACGATCCAGGGATGTATCGCCATGATTTCCGCGGTGAATACATCCTGCTCACGGTCTACGTCGACGACCTCCTCTACACAGGGTCAAGCAACGAACTGTCAAACATATGTTATAGCCTGTTTAGGCTGTAGTGGGTTAGACAATAGGGGGTACAGCATTTCTAGGGTTTCCCTATATGTACCCATCTCCTTTCTAGTTCCATCATTCCTCATTCTTATTCTCACATGGTATTAGAGCAGAATCGTTCCTAGGGCCCACCAAACGTTCCGCCCTGCCCTAACTGTATTTTTTTTTATTTTTTTTTTCTAGCTGCCTCTGCGGCCGCGCTGCCCTTGCAGCCCGCGTGCTGCCCCTGCGACCGTGCTGCCACTGCAGCCGTGCCTGCCCCTGCAGCTGTGCCTGCCCCTGCAGCCGTGCCTGCCTCTGCAGCCCGTGGGAGCTGCCCCTGCAGCCCGCGCGCCGTCCTCCCGAGCAGCTGTGCCTGCCCCTACAGCCGTGCCTGCCCCTGCAGCCCGTGGGCGCTGCCCCTGCAGCCCGTGGGCGCTGCCCCTGCAGCCGTGCCTGCCTCTGCAGCCAGTGGGAGCTGCCTCTACAGCCCGCGTGCCGCCCTAAACCGTGCTCGTCGCGACGCCCCTGCGGGACCCGCGCGGCGTCCCCAGGGCGTCGCCCCTGCTCGTCGCGGCGCCCCCCTGGGCGCCGTCCCTGCTTGTCGTGACGTCCCCGGGCGTCGCCCCTGCTCGTCGCGGTGCCCCCTGGGCGCCGTCTCTGCTCGTCGCGACGCCCCCGGGGCGTCGCCCCTGCTCGTCGCGGCGCCCCCTGGGTGCCGTTCCTGTTCGTCGCGGCGCCCCCTGGGCGCCTTCCCTGCTCGTCGCGGCGCCCCCGCGGCGCCTTCCCTGCTCGTCGCGGCGCCCCCGCGGCGCCTTCCCTGCTCGTCGCGGCGCCCCCGGGGTGTCGCCCCTGCTCGTCGCGGCGCCCCCCCCCCCCCCTCCCCCCCCCCCTCTGCAGCAGCTGCCTCGGAGCCCCGCCCTGCAGCAGCCTCCTCGGAGCCCCGCCCTGCAGCAGCTGCCGCGGAGCCCCCCTGCCGCCGTAGCGGCCCCGCCCTACAGCAGCTGCCGCGGAGCCGCCTGCAGCAGTCGCGGCCCCGCCCTGCAGCAGCTGCCGCGGAGCCCCCCCCCCTGCCGCAATCGCGGCCCCGCCCTGCTGCAGCTGCCGCGGAGCCGCCTACAGCACTCGTGGCCCCGCCCTGCAGCAGCTGCCGAGGGGCCCCCCCTGCCGCTGTCGCTGCCTCGCCCTGCAGCTGTCCCGGCCCCGCCGTCGCCGCCGTCGTGCGCCTACCGTGCTCGCCCGGCGAGCGACTGCCCTTCCCGCCACTGGTGAGCACTTGCCCTACCCGCGCTTCCCGCGCGCCTGCCTTACTAGCGCGCTGCCACACTGCCCTGCCCGTGCTGCTACTACTGTTTCTGCTGCTACTGCTGCTGCTACTGCTACTCCTGCTACTGCTGCTCCTGGCGGTGGCCAGATGCAGCTCCAGCGACGTCCGCGTGAGTCCCTCACGCCCTAGCAGCTACGTGAGTGGTACGCTAGTTGGGGTTGTAGGGGTGGCCGCACTGCTACTGCTGCTACTGCTGTTACTGCTGCTACTGCTGCTACTGCGGCTACTACTGCTACTGCTGCTCCTGGCGGTGGCCAGATGCAGCTCCAGCGACGTCCGCGTGAGTCCCTCACGCCCCAGCAGCTTCGTGAGTGGTACGCTAGTTGGGGTTGTAGGGGTGGCAGTGGTGGGAGTCGTTGTTCGGGAGCTTCTTGTAGTGACCAGGTGCAGCGGCAGCGGCGTCCGCGCGCGGTCCTTTCGCCCCAGCAGCTTCGTGAGTGGTACGCTCAGAGTGGAGGGTCACGGAGTACTGCTCGCTGCCCGTACGTCATTCGCACTGGTGCTCGGGCTGGTCAGCCTTGCGGGACGATTGGTCACACAGAGTCCCGCTGCTTCTCCTGTCTGAGCGACGCCTGGCGTACAGAGTTTGGCGACGCGGCTGAGCTCCCCGACTGGGTGGAGCTGCTTAGGCAGAGGGTAGATATCTTTGCTCTTGACTATGATGCTATCCTCACTGCCATGTATGCGTTGCCTACTAGTGCTGAGGGTGCCTGTTACCTGTGTGTGCCGCCTGACCCAGGTATAGAGTCTGCTGCTCTAGGTGCTGGTGAGGCTGCTGCTCTAGGTGCTGGTGCGTCTCCTGCTCCAGGTGCCGGTGAGGCTGCTGCTCTAGGCGCTAGGGAGTCCACTCCTCCAGGTGCTGGTGAGTCTGCTCTCTCTGGTACTACGCCTGCTGCGGCCTTGCACACTTTCACCCTTGACTCGGGTGCTTCCCGCTCCTTCTTTCGCGACTGCACCACACTCTCGCCGCTCAGTCGACCAGTGGCAGTCTCTCTGGCTGACCCCTCTGGGGGTCCGGTCCTTGCACACTCCTCCACGGTCCTGCCGTGTCCGGCGGTCCCGTCTGGCTCTCTGTCTGGCCTCCACCTCCCCTCGTTCTCCACGAACTTGGTGAGTGGAGCTGACCTTCAGGACGTGTGGGTTGACCAGTTCACTCCTGGAGGTCAGCAGGTGACCCACTGTTCGTGTACTCGGACGGGCCGGCACCTGGCCACGTTCACCCGTCAGCCTGGGTCGAGCCTATACACCCTGACTACCGTGTCTCCTCCGGTTGCTGAGTCTGGTCGGGTAGCCGCGTCGGGTCAGGTGTTTGCTGCAACGTCCCGGTCTGGCCTTGAGTCTGCCCCCTGCTCGTGTCGCCTCCTGTCTCACGAGACTCTCCTTTGGCACCACCGCCTTGGTCACCCCTCCCTGCCTCGTCTCCGAGGCATGGCCTCCCGTGTCCTTGTCTCAGGTCTAGCCCCTTCCCTCCCTCCCCTTCCTCCGGGGCCTGCCCCTACCTACGTTCCCTGCGTCGAGGGCCGGCAGCGCGCCGCTCCTCACTCCTCCGAGTTTCCTTCGACAGAGGCTCCCCTGCAGACTCTTCACATGGACGTGTGGGGCCCAGCCTGCGTCCGTGGACAGGGTCACGAGCGTTACTTCCTGCTGGTTGTTGACGACTACTCGCGTTACACCACGGTCTTCCCCTTGCGCCGCAAGGGTGAGGTCACTGAGGTGTTGATCGACTGGATCCGCGCTGCTCGTCTCCAGCTCAGAGAGAGTTTCGGCTCGGACTTTCCTTTTCTGCGTCTGCACTCGGACAGAGGTCGAGAGTTTTCCTCCGACCTTCTGCGAGCTTTCTGTCGGGCGGAGGGCATCCGCCAGACGTTCACGCTTCCGGCCTCTCCACAGCAAAATGGGATTGCTGAGCACCGCATTGGCATGGTCATGGATGTCACTCGTACGTCCATGATCCATGCGGCTGCTCCCCATTTTCTGTGGCCGTTCGCGATTCAGTACGCGGCCCATCAGATCAACCTCCAGCCCCGGGTCTCCATGCCGGAGACCACCCCCACTATGTGGTGGACGGGGAAGTTTGGCGATGCGTCTACGTTCCGTGTCTGGGGATCTCGAGCTTTCGTCCGCGACTTGTCTGCGGACAAGCTGTCCTCCCGTGCCGTTCCCTGCGTCTTCCTTGGCTTCCCCCCTGACACGCATGGTTGGCAGTTTTACCACCCCACCTCGCGCCGTGTTCTGTCCTCTCAGGACGTCACGTTTGACGAGTCCGTTCCTTACTACCGTCTCTTCCCCTACCGCACTGCCCCCCTCCCCCCCCCGCCGCTCTTCCTCGCGCCAGGTACTCCTCCGGTAGACCCCCTCCCCCCTCAGGGTCCTGCCCCCTCAGGTGTGTCTCAGGTAGACGCAGTCGAGCCTGTTGAGGTAGCTGTTGACTCTGGTGCTGCTAGGGGTGCTGAGCCTGCGGGTGCCGGGTCTGGGGGTGCTGAGCCTGGGGTTGCTGAGTCTGGGGGTGCTGAGCCTGGGGGTGCTGGGCCTGGGGGTGCTGAGCCTGGGGTTGCTGCGTCTGGGGGTGCTGTGTCTGGGGGTGCTGAGACTGGAGGTCCTCCGAGTGTCCCGTCGCGGCGGGAGCCCCTCTCTCCACGGCAGCTTCGTGAGTGGTACGCTCGGCGCTGTAGCCGTGCTGCTGGAGCTGGGGGGCCTGCTGCTGGAGGCGCTGCTGGTGCTGGAGCTGCTGGAGGTGCTGCTGGTGCTGGAGCTGCTGGAGGTGCTGCTGGTGCTGGAGCTGCTGGTGGTGCTGCTGGAGGTGCTGTTGGTGCTGGAGCTGCTGGAGGTGCTGCTGGTGCTGGAGCTGCTGGAGGTGCTGCTGGTGCTGGAGCTGCTGGAGCCGCTGGTCCTGGAGGTGCTAGTGCTGGAGGTACTGGCGCTGCTGGCGGTCCTGCTGGTGTTGGAGCTGCTGGCGGTGCTGGAGCCACTGGATCTGGAGGTGCTCGTACTGGAGGTACTGGAGGTGCTGGGACTGGAGCTGCTGCGGGAGTTGGAGCTGGCGGTGCTGGAGCTGTTGGAGCTGGTGGTGCTGCGGGAGTTGTAGCTGGAGACCCTGGAGCTGAGGGTGCTGGTGCTGTCTCTGCTGGGTCAGGAGGTGCTGCGCGGCCGCGGCCGTACTACGTTCCGCTCCTTCAGCAGGTTCTTGGCCTCCCGCCTTCTACTGGTCCTACTCCTCCCCTACTGAGTCCACCGCCTGTCCAGTCGCAGTCACGGTTACAGCCAGCCTCTCCACTGCCTGGTCCTTCTCCTTACTCTGGACCGACTAGAGGTGTTACGGAGCGTCGTGAGCCTGAGTCTCGTCCTGCGTCGCCTGAGTCTCGTCCAGAGTCGCCTATCCGCGCTGTCCGCACTGGTCGTCGTGTTCCGCGTGAGCGTCCTCCTCCTGTCCCTGGCACTCACTATATGACTCTGCGTCCTTCCACTGCTCCACAGCGTGTCCCTCTGCCGTCTCCTCCTCCGTCCTCTCTTCCTGACGGTCCGGACCCGGAGTCTGACTCCCTTCGTGCTGCCAGTCCTACTGTCACGCGTTTCCTCGCTACTGTTGTCACTGACCCTTCCTTTGAGTCCACTGCTGCGTCTGCTCTAGTGGCTGAGCTTGTTGACTTTGCTGCCGCCTGTCGTCTAGACTACGCCGCTAGCCTTGTTGCTGAGTCTGAGTCTGTCTGTCCTCCGTCCGTCGGGGGTGAGTGTGCTCTTGGCACGGACGTCCTTGAGGACAGACAGGAGGAGTTTGAGTGCTTTGCCGCTGCTTTACCTCATCTCGTGTCCATGCTGATTGCCCCTGAGGCAGACCCGGATGCACCAGACATCCCGACCTCGCGCTCTTACGCAGAGGCGATAGAGGGTCCCTACTCCTCTCAGTGGCAGTCAGCCATGGACGCAGAGATGGCTTCTTGGAAGTCCACAGGCACCTACGTCGACGAAGTTCCCCCGCCTGGGGCGAACATCGTCAGTGGCATGTGGATTTTCAGGGTGAAGCGGCCGCCGGGTTCTCCGCCTGTCTTCAAGGCGCGTTACGTTGCACGAGGCTTCAGTCAGCGTGAGGGAGTTGACTTCTTCCAGACCTTCTCCCCTACCCCGAAGATGACCACTCTTCGGGTTCTGCTGCACGTCGCCGCTCAGCGTGACTACGAGCTCCACTCTCTTGACTTCAGCACTGCTTTCCTACAGGGCAGCCTGCACGAGGAGATCTGGCTGCGCCGCCCACCTGGCTTCACTGGGTCGTTTCCTCCTGGTACCCAGTGGAGCCTCCGGCGGCCAGTCTACGGTCTCCGCCAGGCACCCCGTGAGTGGCACGACACACTGAGGACGACTCTTGCTGCTCTTGGGTTTGCTCCTTCTACTGCTGACCCGTCGCTGTTTCTACGCACCGACACCACTCTGCCGCCGTTCTACGTTCTCGTGTACGTAGACGACCTGGTCTTTGCTACTGCTGACACTGAGGCACTCGCCCACGTGAAGTCGGAGCTGCAGAAGAGACACACGTGCACAGACCTGGGTGAGCTGACAAGCTATCTTGGCTTGCGGATCACCCGGGACAGAGCACAGCGCACCATTACCTTGACTCAGTCACACATGGTGCAGCAGGTCCTTCAGCGCTTCCGCTTCACGTACTCCTCGCCACAGTCCACTCCTCTGCCTACCGGTCACTCACTCTCAGCTCCACCTTCGGACGAGTCCGTAGAGCCGAGTGGCCCGTATCCAGAGCTTGTGGGCTGCCTCATGTACCTGATGACCTGCACTCGACCTGACCTTGCCTACCCTCTTAGCATCCTAGCACGCTATGTCGCTCCTGGCCGACACAGGAAGGAGCACATGGATGCTGCTAAGAGGGTGTTGCGCTACTTGTGCAGTACGTCGGGCATGGGGCTCGTGCTTGGAGGACGGGCTCGAGTTGTCCTCACTGGTCACGCAGACGCTTCTTGGGCTGACGACTTGGCTACGCAGCGGTCGTCACAGGGTTACACCTTCAGCCTTGGCTCCGGCTCTGTTTCTTGGCGGTCCACCCGCTCTTCTTCTGTTCTCAGCTCCAGCTGTGAGGCTGAGATCTACGCCGGGGCCATGGCTGCACAGGAGCTACGGTGGCTCACCTACCTGCTGGCTGACCTTGGAGAGCCGCCTCGTTCTCCTCCAGTGCTGTACGTCGACAACAAGGCCATGATTGCCTTGTGTCAGGAGCACAGACTGGAGCACAGAACGAAGCACATCGCTCTGCGCTACTTCCTTGCTCGAGAGTTGCAGCAGCGTGGTCAGCTTCGTCTTGCTTACATGGCCACTCGGGCCAACACTGCTGATGTGTTCACCAAGGCGCTTCAGCCTTGTGATCATCAGCGTTTCTGTACTGTTCTAGGCCTTGTGCCTACTGTGCCTCACTTGCTTACTTCTTGACGCTGCTTGTACTGTGATCTCTTTACATATACCTGCATGCTTACACTTGCTAGGTTGTGATCACTGTACCTCTTGTTATATTATCAACCTGCATGTGAACTGGTCTTGTGACCGCTTGTTTGTGCTCGGAATTTGTGTGGTATCCTTGAGATCCACCCTGAGCTTGCTTTGCTTTTCTTGACTAGTCTTGTGACCCCTTGTTCTCCCCCACTTTGCCTATGGGGGTGTGTCAAACATATATGTTATAGCCTGTTTAGGCTGTAGTGGGTTAGACCTTAGGGGGTACAGTTTCCTAGGGTTTCATATTTGTACCCATCTCATTTCCTAGTCAATCATTCCTTGTATTATTCTCACACAGTTGTCTTCGGTGGGCGTGCGGTCTTTCCAGCGGATCAGAAATTCGATTCTGCGGGCTCCCCGTGGGTCACGTACTCGGTGGCTCAGTATTTTTTCGGGCGTGATGATTGGCTCTGTCGGCGGTCGTGTCATGCTGGCGGGGCGGTTGCGAGGCAGTTGGCTGGTGGATGGCACGTATGGGCGAAGCAGGCTGACGTGGAATGACGGGCTGACGTACCAGTCAGCAGGGAGGAGGAGATGGGCAGTGACGGGTGTGATCATGTGGCTGATGCGAAATGGCCCACAATATCGGGGGCGGAGTTTTGGGGTGATGGGCAGGCGGAGGTTTTGAGTGTCGAGTAAAACTAGGTCATCGGGCTGGTAAGTGACAGGTCGGCAGTGGCGGTCAGCGTTGCGTTTAGCTATGATGTTTGATTTTTTTATTGCTTCTGCTGCTCGGGTCCGTGCTGCTTGTAGTATTTCTGCGAACTGTTGCGCGCGTGGGACTGGGTTGTCGGGATTCGGGGTCATGGGTACTGTGGGGTCTTGTCCGTAGTTCAGGTAAAATGGTGACTGTTGGGTTGTGGCGGATGGCGAGTTGTTGTACGCGAATTCGATGAGTGGCAGTTGCTGTTCCCATGTGGTTGGGTCGTCGCACGTGGCTCGGATGAGTTGCTCCATGGTCTGGTTTGTCCTTTCTGTCTGTCCGTCGGTCTCGGGGTGGTACGAGGAACTAAACTGTAGTCGCGTGCCGAACTGCTGCCACAAGTTCCTCCAGAAGTTGCTGGCGAATTTCGTGTCGCGGTCGCTGATGATCGCTGCTGGTATCCCGTGTAATCGAACGATGGTGGCGATGAAGAGGCGAGCTGTTTCTTCGGCTGTGATTGATTTCTTGCATGCTGCGAAATGTGCCATTTTCTTCAGCCGATCGACGACGACCAGGATCGCGTCGTTCCCACTTGATCCAGTCGGTAACCCCGTGACGAAGTCCATCGTCACCTGCTGCCAAGCACGCTCTGGGGGTGGTATCGGCTGCAACTGTCCTGCCGGTCGTTGTCGTGACGACTTCATGAGCTGGCAGGTGGGACACGATGCCACGTGTCATTGCACGTCGGTCAGCATTTCGGGCCAGTAGTAATACCGCTGCAGCTGCTGCCGTGTTTTCTGTATTCCGAAATGTCCCGAGGTAACCCCGTCGTGTGCCTCCTGTAGTAACAGCTCCCTTAGTAAAGTGTAGCCCGGTACCCAGATGCGGTCGGTGCCGGCTTTTACGTAATAAACTCCTTTTGCTGCTGCGAACTGCTGCGAGTTTCCTCCTGTGAAGAACGGGTCTGTCTGGTATCCGTGGGTAAATAGGCCTGTCAGCAGTGGGCTGGACTGGGCAAGTAGTATCGCGTGGATTTGGGCAGTAGGGCGGGTCAGTGCATCGGCAATGTTCGATGCTCCCTTTTTATAGGTGACAGCGTAGTGGAAGTTTGACTCGAGAAAGTCGAGCCAGCGGATCTGTCGTGGGTTGAGGTGGGGCTGTGCGCGGAGGTACTGTAGTGATCGGTGGTCTGTCCGTACTGTCACGTCTGCGCCAGTCAAGTAACAGCGCCAGACCTTGAACGCGTGCACGATCGCGAGCATTTCGCGGTCGTGTATCGGGTAATTTTTCTCGGGCGGGTGCAGCTTTCGGGACTCGTATGCGATGGGCTGTAGGCCGTTGCCGAAATCCTGTAGCAGTACGGCTCCAATGGCGATGTCGCTTGCATCTGTAACTACTTCGAAGGGGCGGTGTGGGTCAGCGATGCGCAGTACGGGCAGTGAACAGAGAACAGTTTTCAGGGCAGAGAAGGCAGCATGCTCTTTCTCCCCCCACGTAAAAACGACCCCCTTCCGCAGCAGATCCGTCAGTGGGGCTGTTAACCTCGCCATGTCGGGGACGAACCAACGCACGTAATTAACGAACCCTAAAAAACTCTGCAGCTCCGTGATATTTGTCGGGGGGTGCCACGCTTTGACCGTGTCTAGCTTCTTTGGGTCGATTTCAACCCCAGCCTCCGAAATAACGTGTCCTAAAAAATATAACCTGTCCTGAAAAAACTCGCACTTGGAACTCTTGGTCAGTAGTCTGTGCTCGTCTAAAACTTTAAACACTGCTTCCAGATCTGCTAAATGCTGCTGCTTATCACGACTCTAGACTAGGATGTCGTCGAGGTAAACTATCACGCATTTATCTAAAAGCGGCCTAAACGCCTCGTTCATGGTCATCTGAAATGTCGTCGGTGCGTTGGTCAACCCGAATGGCATCACAGTGTACTCGAAGGACCCGTACCTAGTTCGAAATGATGTCTTGGCGCAGTCTGATGGTTCGACCCGGATCTGGTGGTAACCTCTCTGTAAATCAATTTTCGAAAAGACCCGTGCTGTTCGCAGTTGATCTATCAGTTCGTCGGCGCGGGGAATGGGATATCGCGACTTGACTGTAACCCTGTTCAGTGCTCTGTAGTCGATGCACATGCGAAAACCTCCGTCCTTTTTCGGTGTGAACAGTATCGCTGCGGCGAACGGTGATGAACTCGGTCGGATGAATTTCTTCTCCAGTAGGTAATCTAACTGCTTCCTCAGTTCGTCGAGCTCGAGCTGTGTCAGTCTGAACTGTCGCTGTACGGTTGGCTGTGCCCCGGGTTCTAACTCTATTCGGTGGTCGTGTGCTCGCTGAGGTGGCAGTCCCTCCGATAAGTCGTCGGGAAAAATCCCCAGGTACCGTTTCAACAGTTCCTGTAGTTTGGGCGGTACCGCTGCCAACAGTTTCTTGAAATCGCTTGGCTGTTCTGCTTCTTCTACCACTGCGATGTCCACTGCGTACACGTCAGCTCCAGCGGTGACTGCCCGTTTCATTGTGATAGCATTGACGTGGACCGTTGAAGACTCAGGCTGTGAAAATGAGAACGAGAATGGATGAACTATGAAATGAAGTGAGTACAAATATGAAGCCCTAATTGGTTGTACCCCCTATGAGATACCCCACTATAGCCTACATAACAGCATAAGCTACAATGTTCTGACACACCCCCATAGGCAAAGTGGGGGAGAACAAGGGGTCACAAGACCAGTCAAGCAAAGCAAAGCAAAGGAAAGCTCAGGGTGGATCACAAAGTCACCACACAGTCCGAGCACAGGGTCAAGGCCACACGGCCAGTTCACATGCAAGAGTACACACATATATATATAAAGCTAGACAAGCAAGAGCAGGTATATATATATGTGAGAGTACAAGCAAGGTCAAGAGGAGAGCAAGTGAGGCAAGACGGGCACAAGACCCAGCTGAGTGCAGAAGCGCTGATGATCACAAGGCGGAAGTGCCTTGGTGAAGACATCAGCAGTGTTGGCCTCAGAGGCCACGTACGCAAGCCGCAACTGTCCACGTTGCTGTAGCTCACGAGCAAGGAAGTAGCGGAGAGCAATGTGCTTTGTTCTGTGCTCCAGTCGCTGCTCTCGACACAAGGCCAGCATGGCCTTGTTGTCTACGTACAGGACTGGAGGAGAACGAGGCGGCTCTCCAAGGTCGGTCAGCAGGTAGGTGAGCCAGCGAAGCTCCTGTGCAGCCATGGCCCCGGCGTAGATCTCAGCCTCACAACTCGAGCCAAGAACAGAAGACGAGCGAGTAGCCCGCCACGAAACAGAGCCGGAACCAAGGCTGAAGGTGTAACCCTGTGACGACCGCTGCGTAGCCTGGTCGTCAGCCCAAGAAGCGTCCGCGTGCCCAGTGAGGACCACTGGACTCCGCCCTCCAAGCACTAGCCCCATGCCCGACGTACTGCACAAGTAGCGCAACACCCTCTTCGCTGCAGCCATGTGCTCTGGTCTGTGTCTCCCAGGAGCAACATAGCGTGCAAGAATGCTAAGAGGGTATGCAAGGTCAGGTCGTGTGCAGGTCATCAGGTACATGAGGCAGCCAACAAGCTCTGGGTACGGGCCACTCGACTCTACGGACTCATCCGAAGGCAGAGCTGAGAGCGAGTGGCGAGTAGACAGAGGAGTGGCCTGAGGCGAGGAGTACGTGAAGCCGAAGCGCTGAAGGACCTGCTGCACCATGTGTGACTGAGTCAGGGTAATGGTGCGGCGTGCTCTGTCCCGGGTGATCTGCAAGCCAAGGTAGCTGCGCAGTTCACCCAGGTCTGTGCACGTGTGTCTCTTCTGCAGATCGGACTTCACGTAGGCGAGTCCAGCAGTGTCAGCTGTGGCAAAGACCAAGTCGTCGACGTACACGAGGATGTAGAACGGCGGCAGAGAGGTGTCGGTGCGTAGAAACAGCGACGGGTCGGCAGTAGAAGGAGCAAACCCAAGAGCCGCAAGCGTAGTCCTCAGTGTGTCGTGCCACTCACGTGGCGCCTGGCGGAGACCGTAGACTGGACGCCGGAGACTCCACTGGGTACCAGGAGGGAAAGACCCAGTGAAGCCAGGTGGGCGACGCAGCCAGATCTCCTCATGCAGGCTGCCCTGCAAGAAAGCTGTGCTGAAGTCAAGAGAGTGCAGCTCGTAGTCACGGTGAGCAGCAACGTGCAGCAGTACCCGAAGAGTGGTCATCTTCGGGGTGGGGGAGAAGGTCTGAAAGTAGTCAACTCCCTGCCGCTGACTGAAGCCACGAGCCACGTAACGCGCCTTGAAGACAGGCGGAGAACCCGGCGGCCGCTTCACCCTGAAGATCCACATGCCACTGACGATGTTCGCCCCAGGAGGGGGGACAGCGTCAACGTAGGTGCCTGTGGACTTCCAGGAAGCCATCTCTGCATCCATAGCTGCCTGCCACTGAGAGGAGTAGGGACCCTCTATCGCCTCCGCGTAAGAGCGCGGAGTCGGGATGTCAAGTGCATCCGGGTCTCCCTCAGGGGTAAGCAGTACGGACACGAGATGAGGTGAGGCAGCTGCCAGACACTGGAACTCCTCCTGCCTGTCCTCAAGGACGTCCGTGCCAAGGGCATACTCACCCCCGACGGACGGAGGACAGACAGACTCAGACTCAGCGACAAGACTAGCAGCGTAGTCTAAGCGACAGCGAGCAGCAAAGTCGACGAGCTCAGTAACGAGAGCAGACGCAGCAGTAGACTCGAAAGAAGGGTCAGTGACAACAGTAGCAAGGAGACGCGTGACAGTAGGACTGGCAGCACGAAGAGAGTCCGACTCCGGGTCGGCAAGAGCAGGAAGAGAGGACTCAGGAGGAGAAGGCAAAGGGGCACGCAGAGGAGCCGTGGACGGACGCAGAGACATCCGGTGCGTGCCAGGGACAGGAGGAGGACGCTGACGCGAACCGCGACCACTAGTGCGAGCAGCACGGACAGGCGACGCAGGGCGAGACGCAGGCTCACGACGCTCAGCCAGACCTCCAGTAGGACCAGTGTAGGGAGAAGGAGCAGGCAAAGGGGAGGTAGGCTGCAACTGTAGCTGGGACGAGACAGGCTGTGGACACTCTAAGGGAGGAGGAGGACCAGTAGAAGGTGGAAGACCAAGAACCTGCTGCAGGAGTGGAACGAAGTACGGTCGAGGCCACGCGGCGACGCTAGAAGCAGCAGGGACAGCACCAGAACCCTCAGCAGGAGCACCCGCTCCAGCAGCACCACCAGTAGCTCCAGAACCTCCAGCAGCACCAGGAGCACCCCCAGTAGGACTGCCAGCGGTAGTCTCAGCGCCAACACCCTCAGCAGCACCAGCTCCAGTGCACCCAGGACGAGCACCTCCGGGACCCGCGACCGCAGCACCCTCAGCAGCCGATGGACCTCCAGCACCAGCAGCACGCCTCCAGCGCCGGGCAAACCACTCACGCAGCTCCTGTGGCGAAAGTGGCTCCCGGCGATACGAAGCACTCGGAGAACCTCCAGGCGGAGCACCTCCAGGCTCAGCACCCCCAGACGTAGCACCCCTAGGCTCAGCACCCCCAGGCTCAGCACCCCTAGGCTCAGCACCCCCAGGCTCAGCACCCCCAGGCTCAGCACCCCCAGGCTCAGCACCCCTAGGCTCAGCACCCCCAGGCTCAGCACCCCTAGGCTCAGCACCCCTAGGCTCAGCACCCCCAGACGTAGCACCCCCAGGCCCAGCACCCCTAGGCTCCGCACCCCCAGGTACAGCACCCCCAGCCTCAGCACCCTCAGCAGCACCAGAGTCACCAGTGACCTCGACAGGCTCGACTGCGTCTACCTGGGACACACCTGAAGGGGCAGGACCCTGAGGGGGGAGGGGGTCTACCTGGGGGGGACCTGGTACCAGGAAGAGTGGGGGTGGGGTGAGGGACGGAGTGCGGTAGGGGAAGAGGCGGTAGTAGGGGACCGACTCGTCAAACGTGACGTCCTGGGAGGACAGAACACGGCGAGAGGTGGGGTGGTAAAACTGCCACCCAGGCGCGTCAGGGGGGAACCCCAGGAAGACGCAAGGAGCAGCACGAGGGGATAGTTTGTCCGCAGACAGGTCGCGGACAAACGCCCGAGATCCCCAGACCCGGAACGCCGACGCATCGCCAACCTTCCCGGTCCACAGCAAGGCTGGGGAGGTCTCCGGCCTGGAGACCCTGGGGTGGAGGTTGATCTGATGCGCCGCGTACCTCACCGCAAACGGCCACAGAAAATGGGGGGCAGCCGCATGCATCATAGACGTACGAGCGACGTCCATGACCATGCCAATGCGGCGCTCAGCAATCCCATTTTGCTGCGGTGAGTCCGGAAGCGTGAAGGTCTGACGGATGCCCCGTGCACGACAGTAGGCACGCAGAAGGCCAGAGGAGAACTCTCCGCCTCTGTCCGAGTGCAGACGCAGAACAGGAAAGTCCGAGCCGAAGCTTTGCCTGAGCTGGAGACGAGCTGCGCGGATCCAGTCGATCAGCACCTCAGTGACATCACCCTTGCTGCGCAAGGGGAAGACTGTGGTGTAACGCGAGTAGTCGTCAACAACGAGCAGGAAGTAGCGCTCGTGACCCTGTCCACGGACGCGGGCTGGGCCCCACACGTCCATGTGAAGTGTCTGCAACGGGGCCTCTGTCGAAGGAAACTGGGAGGAGTGAGGGGCAGCACGCTGGCGCCCCTCGACACAGGGGACACAGGCAGGGCCAGGGCCCTGAGGAAGGGGAGGGAGGGACCGGGGGAGACCGGACACAAGAAGACGGGAGGCCATACCTCTGAGCCGAAGCAGAGAGGGGTGGCCAAGGCGGTGGTGCCAGAGGAGAGTCTCGTGAGACAGGAGACGACACGAACAGGGGGCAGACTCAGGACCAGACTTGGACGCCGCAGCAAACACCTGACCCGACGTAACTACCCTACCAGACTCAGCAACTGGAGGAGACGCAGTGGTCAGAGTGTACAGGCTCGACCCCGGCTGACGGGTGAACGTAGCCAGGTGTCGGCCTGTGCCAGCCTCTGTACAGTGGGTCACTCGCTGACGTGCAGGAGTGAACTGGTGGACACCCGCATCCTGTAGGTCAGCACCACTCACCAGGTTCGTCGAGAACGAGGGGAGGTAGAGACCAGACAGGGTGCCAGAGGGAGCCGCCGGACACGGGAGGACTGTGGAGAAACGAGACAGGACCGGACCCCCAGAGGGGTCAGCCAGAGACACCGCAACCGGCCGACTAAGCGGCGTGAGTGTGGTGCGGTCCCGAAAGAAGGAGCGAGACGCCCCAGAGTCAAGAGTGAAGGTGAGAGAGGCCGAAGCCGACGCGGTACCTGAGAGAGCAGACTCACCAGTACCTGAGGACGCAGACACACCAGCACCTGGAGCAGCAGCGTCGTAAGCACCTAGGGCAGCAGCCTCACCAGTACCTAGAGCAACAGTCTCAATGCCCGGATCGGGCTGGAAACACCGGTAACAGTCACCCTCATCACTAATAGACACATCATACATGGCAGAGAGAATAGCATCAAAGTCCAGATCAAAGATGGCAACCCCCGCCCTAGACAGCTCGTCCCAGCGAGGGATCTCGGAGGCCTCCGGGAACTGGTGACGCCATGCGTCCGTCAGGCGGCCAAAGCAGCGCGGAGTGGGGTGCGCACCCCCACACTGCTCACCCACACGGTCGCCGGTGCGCAGGACGTAGGTACACGGACCAAAACCCCCACCCCGCTGGCGTGCAGTGTACCACTCACGGAGCTGCTGAGGGGACAGGGTCGCACGACCACGCTGCTGCTGCTGGCGCGAGCCACCACCGGAGCCACTCCTCTGCAAAGACCCGCGACCAGCTCCACCGCCACCCCCACCGCCTCCACCGCCTCCGTTGCCTCCACTGCCGCCGCCGCCTCCACCGCCTCCTCCACCGCCGCCTCCTCCGCCACCTCCGCTACCACCGCCACCGCCGCCGCGGCCTCCGCCTCCACTGCCGCCACCGAACCCCCCACCCCCACCTCCACCTCCACCGCTACCCCCACTCCCCCCACTGCCTCCACCTCCACCTCCACCGCCCGCTCCTCCAGCTCCCTTGCCCCCCTTGCCCTTGCCAGGGCGGCGTCTCCCGTTAGGGGCAGACGCCGCACCGACCGACTCAAGACCAAGAAGGTCGGCCGAAGCAGCAGAGGCAACAGAGGGCAGCAGGGGGGAGGGAGAACACCCCTCAAAGATGGGGGTGCGCGGGTCACCTCGAGAGGCTCCTACAGCGACTATGCTCTTTTCTATCGCGAGGAGGGCCTTCTCGAGGAGGTCTACAGTGAGTGTGGTGGGACAGACTGAGAGAAAGTGGTCCCTGACTACTCGAAGGGAGTCAGGGAGGCGAGTGACTAGGAAGTACACAGTGATGTACATGGGGGGGGGGTTCGCGGTGCAGAAGTCAGCAGGAAGTGCAGCGCGGTAGCGAGTGTCACTAGTGCGGAGGTGCGTAATGAGGTCAGCAACGGTGGGAAAAGAAGCAAGGTCAGGGAAGAGGTACGGCAGCATGAGACGGCTCAGTGCAGCAGTGGAAGGGGAGGAGTAGCGCGCGACTACAGCGGCGTACAAGGTCTGAGCACTCTTGTACTGACTAAAGTGCGCACGCTCGGAGGTAGGGAGGTGGCGACGCACAGCAAGACGTGCAGCAGCATCGCGCATGGCCCACTGGGAGCGAACAGTGGCGTCAGCATCAGCAGCAGGGGCAGGGGAAGCGCCAGAGGTGAGGTCAAAGAGAGAGAGGCCGTCCGCCCTATCGCACTGTAAGAACAGCTGTAGGTCATCTACCCAGACCTCAAAGTCAATGGCTCGACCCTCAGCGTCAAAAGTGAGGACACTAGGGGTAGCCATGACAGCAGTAGACCAGCAGTGCAAGGAGTAGGGGAAGAGCACGCAGTGACAGAGGGTCTGTGCTCACCGGACAGGGCTGCTCGGGCGGCTCGGCTGCAGGGCGGCTCGGCCGCTGGGCGGCTCGGCGGCTGGGCGGCTCGGCGGCTGGGCGGCTCGGCAGCTGGGCGGCTCGGCGGCTGGGCGGTCGGCTGCACGGCGGCTCGACTGGTGGGCGGCCGGGCGGCTCGGCTGCAGCGCGGCTCGGCAGCGGGGCGGCTCGGCTGCTCTGCTGCTGGGCGACTCGGCTGCGCTGCTGTTGGGCGGCTCGGCTGGGCCGCTGACGTAGGGCGGCGGGGCCGCTGAAGAAGGACGGCGGGGCCGCTGGGTAGTGAGGCGGCGGGGCCGCGAAGACGGGCGGCGGGGCCGCTGCAGAGAAGCGGCGGGGCCGCAGTGAAGGGCGGCGGGGCCGCAACGAGAGAGGCGGCGGGGCCGCAGCGAGAGAAGCGGCGGGGCCGCGAAGTCGGGCGGCGGGGCCGCTGAGTAGGGCGGCGGGGCCGCAGTGAGAGGCGGCGGGGCCGCAGCGAGAGAGGCGGCGGGGCCGCAGCGAGAGAAGCGGCGGGGCCGCGAAGTCGGGCGGCGGGGCCGCTGAGTAGGGCGGCGGGGCCGCAGTGAGAGGCGGCGGGGCCGCAGCGAGAGAGGCGGCGGGGCCGCGAAGTCGGGTGGCGGGGCCGCAGTGAGTGGCGGCGGGGCCGCAGCGAGAGATGGCGGCGGGGCCGCGAAGACGGGCGGCGGGGCCGCAACGAGAGAGGCGGCGGGGCCGCAGAAAAGGGCGGCGACGGGCCGTAGGCGGCGCGAAGCCGCAGGTAAGGGCGGCGACGGGCCGGGGCGGCTCGAAGCCGCAGGTAGAGGCGGCGCGAAGCCGCGGGAAGGGCGGCGACGGGCCTGGGCGGCGCGAAGCCGCAGGTAGGGGCGGCGCGAAGCCGCCGGTGAGGGCGGCGCAAAGCCGCGGGTAAGGGCGGCGACGGGCCGGGAAAAGGGCGGCGCGCCGCAGCCGCTAGGGCGGCTCGACGCGACCGTAAGGGCGGCGCGACGGGCCGCTAGGTGCGACTCGACGGGCCGCTAAAAAAAAGGCAGGCGCGACTCGAGGCGCGCTTCGGTGGGCCCAAGGAACAGTCCCTAGGAGGGGACCTGCTCTGATTCCATGTGAAAATGAGAACGAGAATGGATGAACTATGAAATGAAGTGAGTACAAATATGAAGCCCTAATTGGTTGTACCCCCTATGAGATACCCCACTATAGCCTACATAACAGCATAAGCTACAATGTTCTGACACAGGCGACTACCAGCGAGGTAGTTCAACCCAGTTACCGCTACTTCGCACAGTGCAGCTACCGGTCGTCCAGTCGATTCGCGGGTTATATCGTCGCAGCCAATCACGTCCCAGTAAAATGTCGTGCCCATCCAATGTCGTCGCGAGCATTTCCAGTGTAAACCCAAAGTTCCCCCCGCAGCGGACCTTTACTCTCTCCACATTCTCCCGTATGGCCAGCGGCGTTCCGTCAACTAAGCGTGCGTCTATTTCCGGTAAACACCGACTAAGAGCCAGTTGCAGCTTCCGGGCGGTCGCGGTATTATCTAAACTGTGACTTGCTCCTCCGTCTATGAAAATCTTCACTGCTGCTTGCTGTATTTTCCCGTGGATCAGTACTGGGCAATCCGTCGCTGTACCCTCCTTATTCATCCGAGCCCGATCGATAGCATGAATCGGTACTGTGACTCGGTGATGGTCGGTGAGGTTGGGCGAGCAGGCAGTCTCGTCAGTAGTTGGCCCGATTTCTACTGACTGCTGGCGTTTCCCTGCCTTGGAGACTCCCTCCCCTGCTCTGCTCCGCGGCGCCTCAGCTCCTCTGGGCATTCGCTCTTGCGATGGCCCGGCCTATTGCAAGCAAAGCAGCGCCCCTTAAACGGCGCGGCAGCTGCATTTGTCGCAACGGCATGTACAGTGGCGTGCTCGATCGGTCCCCGAGGGCGATGTCCGTAGTAGGACCCCGGTCTCGGACGGCGTAGGATATCGATTTTCTCGGCGAGCGCGAGAATCTCGTTGAAATTCGAGAGTCCGCGTAGCATGATTTCGTGCGAGATGTCCGGCTTCAGCCCTCCGACATAACGGTCCACCCGCTCCGCTTCGTGCATGTAGCCGACTTGTTCGCATAATGCGAGAAAACCGCTTGTGTAATCTTGAACCGACCCGAGTTGCCGCCAAGTACGCAGTCTCTGACGCGCCGAAATAGAAGCCGCGATCGGCTCGAAGCGCGCCCGAAGCCCTGCGCACCACGCATCCCACGTGCTGTACTGTACCAGCCCTAAGAAGAAGAATGAACTCCAGGTGACGGCTGGACCCGTGGGCCCTTCCTCTTGCGACGGTGGCTCGTAGGCGCGTGGCGACGTCACGATGACTCGCCACCAGTCCATGGCGGGGCCCCTCAGCAGCGAGACGGCGTATCGGATCTTCGCTGCGTCCGACTCGACGTAGTTCGCGTCGAAAAACACGTTCATCGTGAAGACCCACGATTGAACCGTCGGACCTCCACGTTGGCTCGGGTCGAAGCAGGGCGGGCGCTGCGGCTTGAGTGGCATCGGTGCCATGATGGTGTGATCGCCACTTGTCGCCGCAAACTCCACATGCCGACGGGCTTCACAGGGCTCCCGTGGGCTTGGCGCGGCCCTGTTGCTTTCCATGCCAGGCATCGATTGAGCGGCGCCATCACTGGCTTCGCCTGAGCGCTGTCCCACGCTGTCGTTTTGTGTCGGTGTGCCTGATGAAATGACGATCGGTTCCTCCGATTGTGCGGGTACATTTGCAGGTGCGTGTGGTGGCGCTGGAGCATTCACCGTGGATTGCTGACGAGCGGAGTCACGTTCCGCCATGAGTGTTGCAATTTCGAGCGCCGATTCTTCGAGTTGGCGCACGAGACGATCGAGGTGCTCCTGTGTCAGTGTCGCGAGATTAATTTCAGCCATGGCGGGGGTGTCGGGCAAGCTCAGCGAGAGCCTCGGTCGTGGCCGTGCGTGCTTACGAGAGAGCACTTCGAGCGGCGGTGCTTTTTCGCTGAGAGACGTCTACCCCCCCCAAAATTTTGAGATAGTGGGGAAGCGAAGGTGTGGGTGCGGTCTGAGAAGAGATCGTAGGCTCTGAATACCAAGTGTTACGAGTGCAATTGAACGAGCGAGTGAGAATTGCACTATCGAAGCAATCAATACAGTTTGAGCGAAGGACATGAGCGAAGTTATATAGTGAAGCTAGCGTGGTAACGGTAATGTGGGAAATTGGGGTGCGCTACGGGCCTAGCGCCGAGGTTTGTAGAATTGTCGAGGCGGAGGTCCGGAGCGCGGGTTACCAACCGAACCGTTAGGTTGGGTTGCGTCGTGAACAGTGGCGGGAGTCGTGGTCGAGGCAAATGTCGTGAACGGGTAACGTTCATGGATGGGTGCCGATGGCGGGAACGGGCATGTACGCGGTAAGCAGGGACGCGAAGTAAGGAAAAGGAATTTTCCTTACAAGAATAAAATATGTAAAACAAGATGGAATCAAGCATTTGAGGGGAGTGTGATTTTCAGGATGATACTTTGTCTTATACCGTACTATATCATGGACATACACGCATGAGATACAAGCACCAAATCGATACAACTATCAATCCTTTTCAACTGCCAGTGCATTTCCACCTGTATCTCCACCTACAGAAGTGGTATATTTGTCAAAATATAATATGTGTTGTAGGCTGTAGTGAGGTGCCTTCTAGGGGGTACAGTTTCTAGGTTTGTATATTTGTACCCCATCCCTTTCTATTATACACATTCCGTTGCTAGCTGCTCTTAAGATGGTATCACGAGTAGGTTCGTTCTCGACCGTTCCTAGCCCGCCCTCCCCTAGTGCACCCTCCGCGCCCTCCGCGCCCTCCCCTAGTGCACCCTCCGCGCCCTCCGCGCCTAGCTCGCGCCTCCGCACCTCCGCGCCCTTCGTGCCTTCGCGCCTAACCCGCGCCACTGCACCCTCCGCGCCTCCGCACCCTCCGCGCCTAGCCCGCGCCCTAGCCTAGCGAGCGCCCTACCCCAGCCCGCCGTACGCCCTGCCCCAGCCCAGCAGCGCGCGCCCTGCCCCAGCCCGTCACGTCGCCCGTGCGCCCTACCCCTAGGCCGCGCGTAGCCCGTACGCCCTGCCCCAGTCGGTCGCGTCGCCCGTGCGCCTTTCCCCTAGCCCGCGCGTAGCCCTGCCCCTAGCCTGCGCGAGAGGACGCTGAGGGGAAAGGCGAGGTCCGGCTGAGTACAAATCATAAGGTACATGAGGCAGCCCACAAGCTCTGCGTAGGGACCACTAGACTCAAAGGGCTCATCGGGAAAAGGGCCAGTGAGTCGGTGGTCAACGGCAAGAGGAGTGGGCTGTGTGGTGGAGAACTGAAACCCGAACCGTCGAAGGACCTGCTGCACCATGTGTGACTGAGTCAGTGTGATGGTGCGAGCGGCTCTGTCCCTGGTGATATGCAGGCCAAGGTAGCGCTGCAGTTCACCTAGGTCAGTGCACGTGTGTCTCTTCTGAAGTTCGGACTTCACCTCAGCCAGAGCTGCCCTGTGTGCTGTAGCAAAGACTAAATCGTCGACGTAAACTAGTATAAAGAAAGGAGTGGAACCAGCGCGAACAAACAGCGACGGGTCGGCAGAGGAAGGACGAAACCCAAGGTCACGAAGCGTGGAGCGAAGAGTGTCGTGCCACTCACGGGGCGACTGACGGAGACCGTAGACTGGTCGCCTCAGGCTCCACTGGGTCCCAGGTGGGAAGGTCTCAGTGAAGCCAGGAGGACGCCGCAGCCATATCTCCTCGTGTAGGCGGCCCTGGAGAAACGCGGTGGAGAAGTCGAGGGAGTGCAGGTCATAGTCTCGCTGTGCTGCTACGTGCAGTAACACCCGAAGAGTAGTCATCTTCGGGGTCGGGGCGAAGGTCTGGAAGAAGTCAACTCCCTCACGCTGACTGAAACCCCTAGCCATGTAGCGCGCCTTGAACACAGGCGGTGAACCAGGCGGCCGCTTCACCTTGAAGAGCCACATGTCATCGACAATGTTCGCCCTGGGAGGGGGAAATGCGTCGACGTAAGTGCCAGTGGATCTCCAAGACGCTAACTCTGAGTCCATAGCCACTTTCCACTGAGATGCCCACGGTTGCTGTAGTGTTGCTCTTGTTGCGTGTTCTGCTTGTCATTGCCTTTATTTATATTGTGCTCTCTTGAACTGGCCTTGTGGCCGCTTGCTTGTGCTCGGAATTTGTGTGGTGTCCTTGAGATCCACCCTGAGCTTGCTTTGCTTCTTGTGTTGATTGGTTTTGTGACCGTTTGTTCACCCTGCTTGCTTTGATGCCCATCACTTAGCCTATGGGGGTGTGTCAAAATATAATATGTGTTGTAGGCTATAGTGAGGTGCCTTCTAGGGGGTACCGTTTCTAGGTTTGTATATTTGTACCCCATCCCTGTCTATTCTACACATTCCGTTGCTAGCTACTCTTAAGAATATTGTACAGGACAGGAAGGGCATCATGGCACCTCAATTCACTCCCCGGCCTCCCTTGCCCCACTGCTGCAACAAGGCCATGTAAGCACTGTTAGGCTTTTATCAGTGCTGCGATCAGCAGTTCATCGTTAACCAGGATCACCTCAGGAAGGTTCGCACACAACTAGGTAGTGGTGGTGGGCCCTTGACCTCAAATCAGAGTGAATGTAAAATGATTGAGATAGTTTAAGACATGCAAATACAAACATATAAATAAGAGTACAAGGTGGAATACGAAGCGACCTAGCTAGCCATGTACTCTAAGGGGTACATTCCCTTATTGCAGCGAAACCCAACCGTGCGACTCCAGACGGTTACGAATTGCTCGGGCAGAATCCTCGCCACTGTTGCTGCCTGATGCTGTCTGCCCTGACGGTCCAGATGCTCCGTAACCGTACGACCCTTCGCGTCACTTCCGCCTTTTCGTCTTCAGCCTCGGTACTACATGCTTCGATTGCTACTGTCAGGAGTGCACAGTAACACTTCATATTTTACTATTCGTAACACCCCCTTCACTCCTAGCCGTAGCACGTCTTGACCCGCTTGACTACTCCGCTGAGTTCGGAGCAGTGCTGGTACTGCTGACGTGACAGTCGCTTCGTGAGGAAGTCAGCTGCCATGTCACCCGTCGGGCAGTAGGTTAGGTCAACCTTGCCTTTGTCAACTTCGTCCTTGACGAAGAAGTACCGCAGCGCAATGTGTTTGGTGCGGTTGACGAATCCAGGCTTGTTCGCGATCCTGATCGCGCTCTGGTTGTCGTAGTGCAGGCGAAAGGTGGGCGAAGATGGGATTTTCACCTCCTGTAGGAGCTCCTGTAGGTAAAGCCCCTCGCGAACTGCTGCTGTTGCGGCGATGACCTCTGCTTCCGCTGATGACAGGGCAACCAGCTCCTGTTTCTGCGAATTCCAGGAGATGGGTCCTGTTGGCTCGAGGCGGAACAGGAACCCTGTCCTGAACCGTCGATTGTCGAGGTCAGCAGCGTGATCGGCGTCCACGTAGCCAATGAGGCTGAAGGAGGTGGTTGGAACTGTGGAATAGCAGAGCCCGACATTGGGCGTTGATATGAAGAATTGCAGCGCCCGCTGAAGATCTAGGAGATTCTCAGCCGTTGGTTTGCGGGAGTACTGAGCCAGCTGGCTCGCGATGTACGAGAGATCGGGCCTGCAGGTAACAGAGGCGAAGAGTAGACATCCCAGCTGCTGCTGGTAATTCTGGAGTCCTGCAAGGGACAGGTCTTTGTTGTCAGGCTTGTGGTTGGGTCCTGAAGTGCGGTAAGGGGTGGAGAGTGGTGCAGGTGCGATGTTGAAGCGCTTGCCAAATTCTTCTGCATACTTGGCTGCTGAGAGATGAATGGCTTCTGGTGAGTAAGTGATGTTGAGGCCGAGAAACTGCTTCACGTCATGGTTGCAGGTGATGTCAACGCGCCCCGTGAGATTTTTCTCGAACTGCTCAAGCCGTTCATGTGAGAATAAGAATGAGGAATGATGGAACTAAAAAGGAGATGGGTACATATAGGGAAACCCTAGAAATGTTGTACCCCCTATTGTCTAACCCACTACAGCCTAAACAGGCTATAACATATGTTTGACACACCCCCATAGGCAAAGTGGGGTTGAACAAGAGGTCACAAGACCAGTCCAGAAAAGCAAAGCAAGCTCAGGGTGGATCTCAAGGATACCACACAAATTCCGAGCACAAGCAAGTGGTCACAAGACCAGTTCACATGCAGTTTGATAATACAACAAGAAGTACAGTGATCACAACCTAGCAAGTGTAAACATGCAGGTAGACATATATAAGGATCACAGTACAAGCAGAGTCAAGAAGTAAGCAAGTGAGGCACAGTAGGCACAAGGCCTAGAACAGTACAGAAACGCTGATGATCACAAGGCTGAAGCGCCTTGGTGAACACATCAGCAGTGTTGGCCCGAGTGGCCACGTAAGCAAGACGAAGCTGACCACGCTGCTGCAACTCTCGAGCAAGGAAGTAGCGCAGAGCGATGTGCTTCGTTCTGTGCTCCAGTCTGTGCTCCTGACACAAGGCAATCATGGCCTTGTTGTCGACGTACAGCACTGGAGGAGAACGAGGCGGCTCTCCAAGGTCGGTCAGCAGGTAGGTGAGCCAGCGTAACTCCTGAGCAGCCATGGCCCCTGCGTAGATCTCAGCCTCACAACTGGAGCTGAGAACAGAAGACGAGCGGGTAGACCGCCAAGAAACAGAGCCGGAGCCAAGGCTGAAGGTGTAACCCTGTGACGACCGCTGCGTAGCCAAGTCGTCAGCCCAAGAAGCGTCTGCGTGACCTGTGAGGACAACTGGACCTCGCCCTGCAAGCACGAGCCCCATGCCCGACGTACTGCACAAGTAGCGCAACACCCTCTTAGCAGCATCCATGTGCTCCTTCCTGTGTCGGCCAGGAGCGACATAGCGTGCTAGAATGCTAAGAGGGTAGGCTAGGTCAGGTCGAGTGCAGGTCATCAGGTACATGAGGCAGCCCACAAGCTCTGGATATGGGCCACTCGGCTCTACGGACTCGTCCGAAGGTGGAGCTGAGAGCGAGTGACCGGTAGGCAGAGGAGTGGACTGTGGCGAGGAGTACGTGAAGCGGAAGTGCTGAAGGACCTGCTGCACCATGTGTGACTGAGTCAAGGTAATGGTGCGTTGTGCTCTGTCCCGGGTGATCCGCAAGCCAAGATAGCTTGTCAGCTCACCCAGGTCTGTGCACGTGTGTCTCTTCTGCAGCTCGGACTTCACCGCTGTGGAGCAGTGGAAGGACGCAGAGTCATATAGTGAGTGCCAGGGACAGGAGGAGGACGCTCACGCGGAACACGACGACCAGTGCGGACAGCGCGGACAGGCGACTCTGGACGAGACTCAGTCGACGCAGGACGAGACTCAGGCTCACGACGCTCTGTAAGACCTCTAGTCGGCCCAGCGTAAGGAGAAGGACCAGGCAGCAGAGAGGCTGGCTGTAACTGTGACTGCGACTGGACAGGCGGTGGACTCAGTAGGGGAGGAGTAGGACCAGGAGAGGGCGGGAGGCCAAGAACCTTCTGAAGGAGCGGAACGTAGTACGGCCGCGGCCGCGCAACACCTCCTGAACCAGTAGAGACAGCACCAGCACCCTTAGCTCCAGGGTCTCCAGCTACAACTCCCGCAACACCACCAGCAGCTCCAGCAGCTCCAGCAGCTCCAGCACCTCCAGCTCCAACTCCCGCAGCAGCTCCAGTCCCAGTAGCTCCAGGACGAGCACCTCCAGGACCAGCGGCACTAGCAGCTCCAGCACCAGCAGCACCCCCAGCAGCACCAGCACCAGCAGCACCTCCAGTAGCTCCAGCACCAGCAGCACCTCCAGCAGCACCAGCAGCACCTCCACCAGCACCAGCACCAGCAGCACCTCCAGTAGCTCCAGCACCAGCAGCACCTCCAGCAGCACCAGCACCAGCAGCACCTCCAGTAGCTCCAGCACTAGCAGCACCTCCAGCAGCACCACCAACAGCTCCAGCAGCACGGCTACAGCGCCGAGCGTACCACTCACGAAGCTGCAGTGGAGAGAGGAGCTCCCGCCGCGACGGGACACTCGGAGGACCTCCAGTCGTAGCACCCCCAGACTCAGCAACCCCAGGCTCAGCACCCCCAGGCTCAGCACCCCCAGACTCAGCAACCCCAGGCTCAACACCCCCAGACCCGGCACCCGCAGGCTCAGCACCCCTAGCAGCACCAGAGTCAACAGCTACCTCAACAGGCTTGACTGCGTCTACCTGAGACACACCTGAGGGGGCAGGACCCTGAGGGGGGAGGGGGTCTACCGGAGGAGGACCTGGCGTGAGGAAGAGCGGCGGGGGGGGGAGGGGAGCAGTGCGGTAGGGGAAGAGACGGTAGTAAGGAACCGACTCGTCAAACGTGACGTCCTGAGAGGACAGAACACGACGCGAGGTGGGGTGGTAAAACTGCCAACCAGGCGCGTCAGGGGGGAAGCCAAGGAAGACGCAGGGAACGGCACGGGAGGACAGCTTGTCCGCAGACAAGTCGCGGACAAAAGCTCGAGATCCCCAGACACGGAACGCAGACGCATCGCCAACCTTCCCCGTCCACCGCAGAGTGGGGGTGGTCTCCGGCATGGAGACCCGGGGCTGGAGGTTGATCTGATGCGCCGCGTACTGAACCGCGAACGGCCACAGAAAATGGGGAGCAGCCGCATGGATCATGGACGTACGAGCGACATCCATGACCATGCCAATGCGGCGCTCAGAAATCCCATTTTGCTGTGGAGAGGCCGGAAGCGTGAACGTCTGGCGGATGCCCTCCGCCCGACAGAAGGCTCTCAAAAGGTCGGAGGAAAACTCTCGACCTCTGTCCGAGTGCAGACGCAGAAAAGGAAAGTCCGAGCCGAAACTCTCTCTGAGCTGGAGACGAGCAGCGCGGATCCAGTCGATCAACACCTCAGTGACCTCACCCTTGCGGCGCAAGGGGAAGACCGTGGTGTAACGCGAGTAGTCGTCAACAACCAGCAGGAAGTAACGCTCGTGACCCTGTCCACGGACGCGGGCTGGGCCCCACACGTCCATGTGAAGAGTCTGCAGGGGAGCCTCTGTCGGAGGAAACTCGGAGGAGTGAGGAGCAGCGCGCTGCCGGCCCTCGACGCAGGGAACGCAGGTAGGGGCAGGCCCCGGAGGAAGGGGAGGGAGGGAAGGGGGCAGACCTGAGACAAGGACACGGGAGGCCATGCCTCGAAGACGAGGCAGGGAGGGGTGACCAAGGCGGTGGTGCCAGAGAAGAGTCTCGTGAGACAGGAGGCGACACGAGCAGGGGGCAGACTCAGGGCCAGACCGCGACGCTGCAGCAAACACCTGACCAGACGCGGCAACCTGACCAGTCGCAGTGACAGGAGGAGACTCAGTGGTAAGGGTGTAGAGGCTGGACCCTGGCCGACGGGTGAACGTGGCCAGGTGACGGCCCGTCCGAGCACACGTGCAGTGCGTCACACGCTGATAGGCAGGGGTGAACTGGTGAACACCCCCATCCTGAAGATTAGCACCCGCCACCAAGTTCGTAGAGAACGAGGGGAGGTGAAGACCAGACAGCGAGCCGGACGGAGCCGCAGGACACGGGAGAATAGTGGAGGAACGGGCCACAACTGGTCCCCCGGAGGGGTCAGCCAGAGAGACTGCCAAAGGCCGACTGAGCGGCGAGAGTGTGAAGCAGTCGCGAAAGAAGGAGCGGGAAGCACCCGAGTCAAGGGTGAAAGTGTGCAAGACCTGAGCCGACGCGGTACCTGAGAGAGCAGCCTCACCAGCACCTGGAGCAGCAGACTCACTAGCACCTAGAGCAGCAGCCTCAATGCCCGGGTCGGGCGGAACACACAGGTAACAGTCACCCTCAGCACTAATAGACACAGCATACATAGCAGCAAGGATAGCATCATAGTCAAGATCAAAGATAGCAACCCCCGACTTAAGCAGAATATCCCAGCGAGGGATCTCAGCGGAGCCAGGGAACTGAGCACGCCAGGCGTCAGTCAGGCGGCCGAAACAGCGTGGAGTGGTGTGCGGGCCGCCGCACGTCTCTCCACTGCGGTCGCCGGTGCGAAGAACGTAGGTGCAGGGACCAGCACCCCCAGACCTCCCACGCCCAGCGTACCACTCACGGAGCTGCTGAGGCGACGGGGTCTCACGGGAGCGCTGCTGCTGCTGGCGCTGGCCACCGCTAGAGCCTCCCCGCTGCCCACCACCACCCCCGCCACCCCCACCTCCGCCGCCGCCGCCGCTACCTCCACCCCCACTCCCGCTGCCTCCGCGCCCTCCACCTCCACCGCCGCCACCAGAGCCCCCACTCCCTCCACCACTCCCACCTCCACCCCCACCCCCTCCGCCTCCTCCACCGCCACCGCCGCCGCCCCCGCCATCCCCTCCACCCCCCTTGCCCCCCTTGCCCTTGTTGTAGCGACGCTTCCCACTAGGGGCAGACGCAGCGCCGACCGACTCGGTGCCAACGAGGTCGACAGCAGCAGCAGAGGCAACAGAGGGCAAAAGAGGGACGGGGGAGCATCCCTCAAAGAAAGGGGCACGAGGGTCACCACGAGAGGCTCCTACAGCGACTATACTCTTCTCAGCTGCAAGGAGGCGCTCCTCGAGGAGGTCAACGGTGAGCGTGGTGGGGCAAAGGGAGAGGAAGTGGTCCCTGACCGAGCAAAGGGAGTCAGGGAGCCGGGTGACGAGGTAGTAGAGAGTGATGTACATAGGGGGGTGGGTTCTTGGCGCAGAACTCGGCAGGGAGCGCAGCGCGGTAGCGGGTAGTGGTGGGACGGGGCGCTAGGGGCAGGCGCGAAGCGCGCTTCGGGCAGGTAAGGAAAAAATAAAATCGTAGTGGTGGGCCCTTAAAAAAAAAACGGTCCCACTAGGGAACCCGCTCTGATACCATGTGAGAATAATACGAGGAATTATTGACTAGGAAATGAGATGGGTACAATATGAAACCCTAGGAAACTGTACCCCCTAAGGTCTAACCCACTACAGCCTAAACAGGCTATAACATATATGTTTGACAAACTGGGTCCCCTTGGATAGAATTGAGAAGAATCACCCTGTCCTCACTGAGTATCTGCGCAGCCGAAACTTCCGAGATGTACACGCGCTCTCGTAAGAGGGGACTCCTTGGGGAGGGGGGTAGTGTAAGGAAATTTTCTTTTCCTTACTTCGCGTCCCTGCTTACCGCGTACATGCCCGTTCCCGCCATCGGCACCCATCCATGAACGTTACCCGTTCACGACATTTGCCTCGACCACGACTCCCGCCACTGTTCACGGCGCAACCCAACCTAACGGTTCGGTTGGTAACCCGCGCTCCGGACCTCCGCCTCGACAATTCTCCAAACCTCGGCGCTAGGCCCGTAGCGCACCCCAATTTCCCACATTACCGTTACCACGCTAGCTTCACTATATAACTTCGCTCATGTCCTTCGCTCAAACTGTATTGATTGCTTCGTGCAATTCTCACTCGCTCGTTCAATTGCACTCGTAACAAAAATCTTGTATCTTATTTCACAGCCACGTCCTTGTCAAGTCAACATTGCTAACGAAATACACGGTCACAGACAAACATCAGAAGCCTACGTTCTACTGTACCAAGTTTTTGTGTGTCTGGCATCTCGCCGATGCCGAACCATTGGCTGAAACAGAAAGTAACCTCTTCCATAATTCGCGAACCTCGTCAATCACGTCAAACGGGAGTGGTTTCTACAGCTGTTTCGTGAAGAGTCGCTCTTGGAAATGGCAGTCGCTGTCGCATGGATATGAATGACGTGGCGATAAGACCTTTGCGCCATCCACCACCCATTCACAACCTTCCCGCCCCGCCAAAACCGCCTGCGCCACTCAATCCCTGTCCCCCCCTTACCTCCGATCCCATCACATTCACCCCCTGCATACCCTCCGCGCGGCAATCCCTTTGCGCTAAACATCCCTTCCGCCGCAACCGCTTCCGCCGCAATCCGTCGGTTCATCCGCCTACCCTCCGGCCTCGATTCAATTTCATCCCTCGATTCAATTTCATCCCTCGATTCCTCCATTCAGTCTACTCACGCACACAGGACTCTATTCCCCTTGATCCTGATTCCCGACTGAGCCAGTTCTTCTAATTCTTCCTGCTGGCAATTGTGATCTGGTCCGCAGCAGTTTTTTGTTCCGCCAGATCCTCACACCCCGTCTCCGCCGTTTCAATCGCGAGTTACTATCGCCATGGCAGCGTCTACCGCGTGCACGCTCGGTGCGGTCTGCTGGCAGGCAGCCGCCAAGGCCGACCGCGCGGCTGAGCTTCTGTCCTCCGCCAGCTGCGCTTCCACGAAGTCGCTTCGCGTCGCGCTTGCCGCCAAGGCCTCTCTCCAGGTCCGTGCCTCACTGCGCCTCGCTGCGCCGTGCTGTACGGGGATGGCTCCCATTATGAACGCCAAATTAGCGTCAAGTAAATTGGAGCGAATTTGGACATTAACGCAAGCTAACAATAAACTCCTGGCGTAGAGCGGATGGGATAGAGGTGCAGCGGGGAATTGCAAAAGTGAAGCGCCGTCATGATTGGAAAGCGGTAGCGTCGCCACGATCGGGTGCTGCTTGCTCGCATGTTTTACATGCCTCCTGCGTGTGCCTTTTTCCAGCTTGCTCACGCATTCGGCGGGATGCGATTGACCGTCCATAGTAAGCTTGCCATGGCATCGTGTATTGTTCCGCCCAGCGTTTAGAGAGAAGCTAGATTCCGCTAGTCCACCTGGTCGCGATATAGCCAGTCGACATATCGGCTTCACCACGTGGTGTCGACTTGTTTCTCCTTCCTTGTTGGTTCAAGTTCACCTGTTTACCTCCGCACGTCTTTACCTTGTTACATCGTCACTCAATCACCTCGCGATCACGGCACCACACATCACAATCGTCTCGCCATCTTTTCCTCCCCGCGATTCCTGCAGGCCAGCGCTTCGTCGCGACGGGTCACTCGATGCGCCGCGGCTGACAACGTGAGTGAACCACCTGTGCTCGCCTCGTCGTGCTGCCGCCCACTGTCTGCTTTGCCATTTGCTCCCTATCCTCCCGGCTGCATCCCACTCGTCACGAGTTTTGAGGCGGCTCAAAACTTCGTCCGCTTTGTCCTCTGCTCCTTGTTCTTCCGGCTGCATCCCACTCGCCACAATCCTTTCCCTATACCCTCCCCTCCTCCCCCTCCCACCCCCCATTCCCCCGCCTCACCACTTATCCTCCCCGCGCCTCCTTCCGACTCCACCCTTCCGCCATCTCCCCCCCACCTCTCGCTAGCATCGCAATCTTCCATTCTCTTCGCTTCTCGTGCTCGGCCGTTCCGCCTTTCCCTTGCCCCGTCATCATGCGTGCACCCGCCCCTGTCGCACACTCACGCTCGAACACACGCATGTGCGGCACCTTTTGCTGCGCTCTGTCATCCGCGTCGCTGCTTCCACCATCCATCAATTGCGTTATCCATGCAGCAACACCATCCGCTCTCACTCACATGCACGCCGCTCACCTCTTGCTTCTGTGCCCCTCAACCCGCCTCCTTCCGTCTCTCCCCGTCTTTCCGTTTCTTCGTTTATCCGTCCTCCAACGTACCTATCCCGGTCTTCCTCAACCCCTCCCTCGCTCCAGACAACGGCAGCGGCTGCGGCGGCGTCGGAGGCGCCGGCGGCGGAGATCACTGACACGTCAGCGTTCATTGCCGATGTGTCAAGCCTCATCAAGTGCGTTCTGTCACCCTGTTAAACATAATATCCACTTGCCGTCGCGTCATTAGTGCCTGGACTCAAATTTGTCCGCGGTGCAGCTCGACGCGCTTCGCTATAAAAAAATCGTTCTCTCTGATAGCTGCTCTTTGCCTATTCTAGGCCAGCAGTTATCGTTCAATACGTTTCTTCGTCCCTTCTCGTTCCGTCGCTCTGCCTCTCAATTTCCTCTCCCACACCCCCTTCCCCCCTTCCTTTCCCATTTCTGCGCACACTCGTGAATTTTCGCAACCCTGCGGCGCGCATGCAGGCGGGTCACCCTCGAACCCCCATAGAAGTTTTCCCTCGTTCTCCAAACCCCACCGCTCATTTTCCCTGCCTGTGCGCAAGCACATTTTAGCGCAGCTCAAGCACACTTAAGCGAGCAGACGTCGTTCGGGGCGGGGCACAGTAGAGCGGAGCTCAAGCACACTCGCGACGTTCCACTTGATTGGAAGCCCTCATGCCGTCGCTCTCCCCTTCCCGTCCGCGTTCCGCGCAGGCTGGTGGATTCGCGCGATATCGTCGAGCTGGAGCTCAAGCAGGGGGGCTTTGAGATCCTCATCCGCAAGAAGGAGGCTCTCCCCGCCCCCGCGGCCCCCGCCGCGCCCCCCGCGCCCGCCTACCCCGCCTACCCCCCTCCCCACATGATGGCGCCGTTCCAATACGCTGACGCCCCCGCCCCCGCCGCCGCCGCCGCCCCCGCTCCCGCTGCCAAGCCCGCTGCTGCTCCCGCCGCCCCTGCGCCGCCTCCGCCCGCCGCGCTTCCGCCCATGGTTTCCCCCATGGCTGGGACGTACTACTCTTCCCCCGCCCCCGGCGAGCCCCCTTTCCTCAAGGTGAGTGGGGCCCGTTGGTCCAGGTCAAGGCGAGGGTTATTCCTCTGGGCACGTTGCGATTTTGCCCTCCTAAGTCTCTGCGCCCGCCCTTCCCTGCCCATCCACTCCTGCGACTTCCGCACTCTAATGTGTGGGTGTTGCTTTCTTTCGTGGCATGTTTCCTTGCTGGTGTTGATATGCTTGGGACGGTGATGGGCTGATGCATGGCATGGCATGGGGCGTGGCATGGGACATGGGATGGGATGGATGACTTGACTGCCATTGCGTGGCATGACGTGGCGTGGCATGGCATGGCATGGCAGGTGGGGGACAAGGTGACCAAGGGGCAAGTGGTGTGCATCGTGGAGGCCATGAAACTCATGAACGAGATCGAGGTGCGTGTGTGTGGTGCAAGGAAACACGGTGTGTGTGCTGCGGGACGAGGGTCGCCAGATTGAATTGTTGTTTCACCCTTGTTGGGCAATTGGAACCAATCTAGTCGTTTCCAATTGTGAGGAGCTGACCACATGACCCCCCCCCTTTTTCCCCCCTTCCCCTTTCCTTCCTCCCTTCCCTTTCCTTCCTCCCTTCCCCTTGGCTTCCTGTGTGCAGGCAAACCAGTCAGGCGCGGTGGTGGCCATTATCGCAGAGGACGGCAAACCAGTGTCTGTTGAGTCGACTCAAAAGTGACATGTGACCCCCGCCCCCTCCCCCCCCCCCCCCCCCCCCCCCTACACCTTCCCTCCCCTTATCTCCTGCCTGTGGTTTACCGATGCAGGCGGACCAGTCAGGCACGGTAGTGGCCATCATCGCAGAGGACGGCAAACCAGGCTTTTGAGATGTCTCACTATACAACCAAATTAATCCCATGATCCTTACCCCCCTCTTGGGTTCCCATGTGCAGGCGGACCAGTCAGGCACGGTGGTGGCCACCATCGCAGAGGACGGCAAACCAGGCTTTTGAGATGTCTCAGTATACAACCAAATTAATCCCATGATCCTTACCCCCCTCTTGGGTTCCCATGTGCAGGCGGACCAGTCAGGCACGGTGGTGGCCATTATCGCAGAGGACGGCAAACCAGTGTCTGTTGGCGCGGTAAGGCCCTGCACACACCCCTGGTCCTGGCGTCTTGTCTTGTTGCAGTGTGATAGGAGCAATGTGGCCTCCCATGTTCAGTCCTCCCTGACCCCCTCCCTCCTCCCCCCCTCCTCCCCCCACCAACCCCCGTTTCCCCTCCCCTTTCTCCCCTCCTCTCCCCCTAGTTTTCTATGTTTTATGTAAATTTCCGCCCAGTGAGCTATTTTTGCCGCTTCTCATGCAGTCCCATCCATCCACTACCGCAACTCTCTTCTTCCTCCACCCCTATCCCTTTTCCCCAATTTCCCTTGCTCTTGAACCTGAATATGCTCGTTTGCAGCCTCTGTTTACAATCAAGCCATGAGCGCCAACGCAGCTTCCCATTTATTTGAAAATATAAAATCATGTCCATCTGGAAACAGCAGGTGGTGGATCCATAGCAAATTGTTTCTGAGCCGATTTGCCATGTGCTGCTCAGAAGCTAAGTTTTTTGCATGTTCCAGGCCTAATTTGCCTTCTAGTGGAATCTGCGTGCTGTAGTTTTTGGATAGAATGTTTCAGATCACAATAATCCTGAACATGAGAAGTTCGCCAGTTGGGGCTAGTTCGTCAAAGCATTTATTTGCCAATTTCGTTTCATGCACTGCAATTGAGAAATGCTGCTGTATGGATACCATTGGATGGACAGGCCAATCACTTTCTCCATTAACAAAAGAAACTAAGGTATTTTTTGGACTGTGCATTTATTGAATGCCGCACAGCCCGATATACATGCGCACACAGCAGCACCAACAGCCCAAGTGCAGTGGCAACCAGAGCATGTAACGCACACGAGCAAGGCCCACACCACACCACACTGCAGTCATTCATCCCCACCGCACTGCAGTCATCCCCACCGCACTGCAGCCATCACCACTGCACTGCACTCCAACCCCACTGCACTGACCTAACATTTCAAGAACACCCATCCTGTGTCAAGGTGCTTCCAACATCCCTCCCATTCCACTCTCCCTTGCCGCATTCCCACTGCATTCAGAAGCTGACGTGGAAAATCCACGAGCTGACATGGCAGTTGGAGACCGATGCTGATGTCAGCAGAATCCCGTGTGGCAAAGGTGTGTTAACACTTGGTCACATAAGGCAGGCTTTAGGGTTCAGGGCTGTAAGCAGCGTACACGCCGCCTGAGGGGGATATGGGCGTCAGCGGATGTGGCTTCGCTCTGACGCGAGCATCGATGAGCTTTGGGGACCCTGGAAGAGGACAGGGTGGTGGAGAGAGGTGGAAAGGGTTAGTGAGGGATGGAGGGAGGGGCGGAAAGATGGAGGGACAGATGCGGGGAGATGGTGGAATCGGGGAGGGAAGCACGTGAATGGGGCTGTCTATGCATGTCGCTGGCGTTCAAATGCCAGCTTTCATCACCCTGGACTGGAAGTTGCTGGGACAGGCAGCAGGGTTAAGGGTGAGATAAGGCAGTTTGAAGGGTTCTGAGGCAGGCAGGCACAATACAAGCGCAGCTTGGAGGCAGAGAATGCAGAGGGCAGCCAAGAGCGGTAGAAAATGTGGCAAGGTGAAGGACAAACATCTAAACGCTGATGGGTCAATCTGTGAGTGCTTGGATGGAAATAGGCAGTGTAGCATACCTGCGACTTGGTTCCTGGGAAGACGTTCCAGAATCTAAGGGTTTCGTCGCCTGCTCCTGTAACAATGGTCTGCGATTGTCAGATATAAAGGAAGCAGCGACTGAGATTGTGAGATAAAGAGACGCAGTACCATTAGAAATGAAGAAGAGAAATGGCTGTGATTGTACAAAAGTGATAGACCAAGGGAACAGGGTCTGTGGTTGTAAGGGCGTGAAGCAGGGAGGGAACAAGACAACATGCAACATTTGCTCCTTGGCTGCTAATACTTAGCCGCTAGAAGACATACTTGGCTGTTAAAAAGACGTGATTGACTGCTAAAAGACGCACCTGGCCATCCGGCGACACAGCAAGGAAGAGCACCCGCATGGTGTGGCCGGTTAGGGTGGCCAACTGGAAGAAAACGACAAGAGAATAACAGATGAGAAAAAATAAGTCAGGACGTCCTAAAAGGCCTAATTGTTCCCACCCCAACAACCTAGTTGTTCTCAAGGAAAAAAGGAAAAGAGAAAAACAAAGAAATATACGAACAAATAACCCAAAACATAACTGTGCACGAAGGATGACATATCTGCAACAAAGGGTAATTACCTTGGCCATGGAGGGGTATTTCCAAACAACAACTTGGTTCTGCGAGTAGCCGTGTGTGCTTGCCAGCTCGTTGGCATTGCGCGACCAGAGGAGGTTGCACACCTGCATGCATGTATGCACAGATGAGCACATACGCACATGCATACATTCACCAAGAACATGCACCCATGCACCATAGCACAGAAATGCACACATGCACAGACGTGCACATGCACACAAGCACACAAGCATTCATGAGAAGGGATATAGGAAGGATATGGTGAGGAGGGCACACCGGCAGGTGGTAAGGGGCAGCATGGGTGGAGGGCAAACCGAATGCAGCGCAGAGGGCGGGAATAGAAGGAAGGAGCGATGCAGGGCACACGTTTGTGTGGCCACTGCACGTGAAATGAGGGTATTTTTGAGACGTCTCAAAAACACCCTCATTTCACGTGGCGATGCGGGGCACACGTTTGTGTGGCCACACTGCAGGGAAGGAAGCGCATGGGACCGCCTTTGCAGCAGCGATGCAGGGCACACGTTTGTGCATCTTCTCCCACAACCATCCCACAAACCTGGCTGCTGCTGTCGACCCCAGTCACGGGCATGACGGTGGCTGACACCAGCAGCCAGGTGGGCTCTGCGTCACGGGCATGACGGTGGTATCCCTCCAAACGCAGATGCAGCAGTCCCCCTTGCATGGGAGAAAAATGTACGTCACTGCCCTGCATTGCCGGGACCCACACGTCCACCCCCTATGCCACCCCCTCATGCTATCCCAATCAATCCATGCCAACCCACAGCCCACCAGTAGCGCTGTTCCAGAAGCGAATGCAGCGGTCGAGAGCGGTCAAGAGGGGTTGAGAGAGAACGAGGAGATTCCCACCTGGCTACCCGCATCGACCCACGACAGGGGCGTAGCAGTGGCGGTGTTCCAGAAGCGAATGCAGCGATCAGCTGTAACCCCCCACCCCGAGGCGAGCAGCTCGTCCTGGTGGGGCGACCAGGCGATGGCCCTGACTGCTGCCTGGTGCTGGTGCCACCAGCGAATGCAGCGGTCAAGAGCGGTGAGAAGAGGTCAATCGAAATAGAGAAAGTTGAGATTCTCACCTGGCTACCAGTGTCGACCCAGGACAACGGAGTGGCTGTAGCAGTGTTCCAGAAGCGGATGCAGCGGTCGGCTGTACCACCTCCTGAGGCGAGCAGCCCGTGCTGGTGGGGCGACCATGCGATGGCCTTGACTGCCGCCTGATGCTGCGTGAATCGCACGACCGGTTGTTGTGATGTCAGCACGCTCCAGATCAGCAGCTGTGTGGTGGGGGAAGGAAAGGGAGGTTGGGGGGAGGGGAGGGAGGGGAGGGAGGGGAGGGGATAGTAGGGGAGGTGAGGGGAGAGGGAGGAAAGGTTAGCACGTAGGAGAGGAGTGAGAGGAGGTCATAAGAGGAGAGAAATGAGAAGAGGTGCATAAGAGGAGAGGTTCGAACAGAGGAGCGAGGCATCACGTCATAAGAGGAGAGAAATGAGAAGAGGTGCATAAGAGGAGAGGGTCGAACAGAGGAGCGAGGCATCACGTCATAAGAGGAGAGAAATGAGAAGAGGTGCATAAGAGGAGAGGGTCGAACAGAGGAGCGAGGCATCACGTCATAAGAGGAGAGAAATGAGAAGAGGTGCATAAGAGGAGAGGGTCGAACAGAGGAGCGAGGCATCACGTCATAAGAGGAGAGAAATGAGAAGAGGTGCATAAGAGGAGAGGGTCGAACAGAGGAGCGAGGCATCACGTCATAAGAGGAGAGAAATGAGAAGAGGTGCATAAGAGGAGAGGGTCGAACAGAGGAGCGAGGCATCACGTCATAAGAGGAGAGAAATGAGAAGAGGTGCATAAGAGGAGAGGGTCGAACAGAGGAGCGAGGCATCACGTCATAAGAGGAGAGAAATGAGAAGAGGTGCATAAGAGGAGAGGGTCGAACAGAGGAGCGAGGCATCACGTCATAAGAGGAGAGAAATGAGAAGAGGTGCATAAGAGGAGAGGGTCGAACAGAGGAGCGAGGCATCACGTCATAAGAGAAGAGAAATGAGAAGAGGTGCATAAGAGGAGAGGGTCGAACAGAGGAGCGAGGCATCACGTCATAAGAGGAGAGAAATGAGAAGAGGTGCATAAGAGGAGAGGGTCGAACAGAGGAGCGAGGCATCACGTCATAAGAGGAGGATCTGGTGTGAGGAGCGAGTGAGGCGAGCACTGGAGCCCGCACACTTCATTCCCTGCGCCATGAGCCACACAACCACACCCACGTCCCTGAAACACTTTTGAGAATTCTCAGAAGGAATTCAGATATGGGCGACCGCAAGTCCCTCTGCAGCACACTCCAGTCGCGGCTGCCCCTGCCTCTCCCCCTGCCCCTCCCCCTCCCTCTGCCCCTGCCCCTGTCCCTGCCCCTGTCCTTGCCTTTGCCTCACCTGATTGTCGTTCCCCCCGGACGCTAATTCCCTGTCATCAGGCGACCACTTGAGCCCACACACTTCGCTCCTGTGCGCCGTGAGCCGCGCTACAAAGTCAACAGGAGAGTGCACATCCCGCTGCAGCACGCTGCGGTCTCTGCTGCCCCTGCCCCCGCCCCTGCCCCTGCCCCTGCCCTGCCCCTGCCTCACCTGGTTATCATTGCCCCCAGAAGCCAGCTCTCTGTCATCAGGCGACCATTTCAGTCCGCACACTTCACTCCGGTGAGCCGTGAGCCGCGCAACATAGTCAACGGGCGCCCGCACGTCCCGCTGCAGCACGCTGCGGTCGCGGCTGCCTGTGGCGAGCACATTCGCCGCCCACGCCATGGCTCCCACTCGCACCCTGTGCCCGCCCATCGACCGCACCCGACGCCCCTTCACCACGTCCCACACCTGGTGATGCATGGAGGGACGGAGGGGGAGGGGGGAAGGAGAGAGGATTTGCAGGGTTGAGAATGAGAAGTGGGTTGGGACAAGCGGTCACTCGCACACGCCATGGCTCCCACTCGCGCCCTGTGGCCGCCCATGGACCGCACTCAACACCCCTTCACCACATCGCACAACAGGTGATGCATGTGGGGAGGATTTGAAGGTTTGAGAGGGGCCACGGAAGTGGGGAGGATGATTATACCCCGTTCACGCCATGACTCCCTCCCAGACTCTGCCTGCCTATGCGCCGCAACCGACGCCCCTTCACAATGTCCCGCGTCTGCGAATCAACAGAGGAAGAATTCGAGGGGCGAGTAAGACACGCTCGTCCATTTCTACCCAACCCGTCGTTGTTCCCCCCCCCACACCCCTGCACGTGCCTCCCACACCCCTGCACGTGCCTCCCACACCCCTGCACGTGCCTCCCACACCCCTGCACGTGCCTCCCACGCACCTGCACGTGGCCGTTGTTGGTCCCCACGGCCAGCAGCGTGCCGCGCTGCGTCCAGCTGACAGAGCACACGGCGTCGCTGGGCCCCACGTCCACCAGCTTCGTCACCTGCGCCGGGGGGTGGGGAGGGCCGGGGAGGGGTGCGCAGAAGGAGGGCACACGCGGGGAAGGAGAAAGAGAGAGTGGTCTTGAGACGTCCAGCTGACGGAGAGTGGTCTTGAGACGTCCAGCTGACGGAGCGCACGGCGTCGCTGGGCCCCACGTCCACCACCTTCGTCACCTGCGCGGGCCCAAGAAGAAGGGCGCGTGGAGGGGAAGGGGCGTGCGGGGTGGGATTGAGAAGGGAGTGCTTCTAAGCCGTCCAGCTGACGGCGATGGCGATGGCGATGGCGATGGCGATGGCGACGGCGACAGTGTGCAGGCTGCCGCGATCGGGACCAATGGGAACGCGCGTGCAGCCAGCCAGCCAGATAGGCCGTCACATGCGATTATCTTGTCAGCTTAAAAAGCGGGACCGATGCGAACTCGAGGATAACCAGCCAGCCAGCCCTGTCACGTGGGCGCCTCGACGCGCGGGTTAATGGCGTGCGCACGCGCCAGTCAGCGGCATGCGCGCGCGCCAGTCAGTGGCATGCGCGTGCGCCAGACAGTGGCATGTGCGCGCGCCAGACAGCGGAATGGCGCGCAACAGATCTCTGTCTTCGTCCCTATTCCCCGTCAACAGCACTGACGCAGTTACGCCCTCCCGCTCGCCTCCTCCCTTCCCTCCCTCTCCCCCCCCTCCGTCTTCCCGCTCCCCTCCGCTCAACATCTCGCCTGCGCCATTCCGCTCGCCTGCGCCATTCCACTCGCCTGCGCCATTCCACTCGCCTGCGCCATTCCGCTCGCCCACGCCTCTTCGTGGACTGAAACTACCTCCTGACGTCAACTCTCAGTTTCCCGTCGCCGATGTCCCCAATCACCCTGCTATCGGCGGCGCCTTTAACTACTTCGTTGTAAAACGCCCTGCTATCGGCGGCGTACCAGGGGTAATCGCCTAGCTCCTTATCCGCGACGCCCTAATCACTTTGTTATGGCAGCACCGCGGCGCTCCAGAGATACTTAATATCACTACTTTCCTGCTTAACAGCTTGACGCTGCCGGCACTCCAGATGTAAAAAAAATACCTTCTGCCGCGGCGCTCCACAGATTTTTAATCAGACTATCCCGCTGCTGACATTGCTCAGACTATCTAGCAACCTTGCTGCCGGCGGCACCCCAGAGGCCTGCACGGGGTTAATTTTAATTACCTTGCTGCTGGCATTATATTACCTTGCTGCTGGCAGCGCTCCAGAGGTAGACGCAGGATCCGAGCCCCACGGCGAGCACGTTGGTGGACGACCAGTCGACGAGGTTCAGATAGAAATCGTCCTGTAGCGCGGGCGCGTCTAGGACCTGGTGGTGGGGGACGAAGTGCGGGGGGGAGTAGGAGAGGAGGAGTGCAGTGAGGGCGCGGGGAGGGGAGTGACGCGGCGAGCAGTCGACCAGGTTCGGATAGAAATCGTCCTGTAGCGCGGGCGCGTCCAACACCTGGTCATGGGTGGGAGAAAGAGGGAGGGGAGAAGGAGAGGGGGAATGAACAGGAGCCGCGTCCCGCGGCAAGAACGTTGGTGGACGACCAGTCGACGAGGTTCGGATAGAAATCATCCTGCAGCACGGGCGGGTCGAGCACCTGGTGGTGGGGGGACGAGGTGGTGGGGGGACGAGGTGGTGGGGGGACGAGGTGGTGGGAGATGGAGAAACGAGGAGACGTGCAGCCAGGACGGGAACAGGGGGAAGATGGAGAGAGACGGGGGGGGCAGTCGGCTCATTGGTGGACGACCAGTCGAGGAGGTCGAAATACGAGTCGTCCTGTAGCGCGGACGCGTCTAACACCTGAATTGGCGGAGGCAGAAAGAGAGGGGGACGATGGAGAGGGGGAAGATGGAGAGGGGGGAGATGGAGAGGGGGGAGATGGAGAGGGGGGAGATGGAGAGGGGGGAGATGGAGAGGGGGGAGATGGAGAGGGGGGAGATGGAGAGGGGGGAGATGGAGAGGGGGGAGGTGGAGAGGGGGGAGATGGAGAGGAGAAGCGAAGTGCATTAATCACGTTGGCGGGCAACCACTGGACGAGGTTCAGATACTAATCGTCCTGCAACGCGGGCGCGTCCAGCACCGGGTGAAGCTGGGGACAGGGAGAGGGTGGGAAGTTGGCAAGGAGTATTGTCAGGAGCGGGGACGGGGAACGATAAAGAGGAGACGAGGGGTGCAGCTCAGCTCGGTAGTGATCCACCAGCCGACGACGTTCAGATAGAAGTCGTCTGCGGCGTCCCAGGGGGGCGATAACCTGTGTTAGCGGGAGCGACTGGCAGTACGCGGCCGGCAACACGCGGCCGGCTAAGCGAACGGCAAGCGACCCGAAGGTGGCGGGCGAGCGGCAGCACAAGCGAGTGTCGGAGCTAATGCGCAGCCGCAACGGAGCCCAATCGTTCGAATGCGCACATGGTGTGACGAGAGCGCGATAACGAGCGAGATATTATGGGAGGGGGGGACAAGGAGCGAGCGGTAGGGAGCGAGCGAGCGAGCGAGCGCACCTTGAACGGCGACCTTGCAATTTTTCGCGGCGCCTTTTTGGGGCTGAACGGCAGCCCGCACAAGGCGGCGTCCAACCCTATGGGCGACAGCGACAGCGGCGAGTCCAGCCCGCTCCCCCCGCCGTGATCCGCGGCGCCGCCTGCGCTACTTGCGCCGTTGATATAGCGGAAGAGATTCTTGGGCGCGAGGGGGGAGGAGGATGAGGAGTAGGGGGAGGTAGCGGAGGAAAACAGGGGGACGCGACACGGTCTACCGAGCACGCAATCCGACTCTTGCGCGGAACTCGATCCAAGCGCAGGGCTCGCGGAAAGCTGCCCGCCGAGCAGCTGCGACTTGAGCAGCAGCGAGTACGCTGCCGCGCTGTCCTCCCGCCCCTCGGGACCCGCACCGAAGCCGTGCGACGTTTGCGGAGGGTCGCCGGGGCGGTCGAGGAGCGGGAAGGAGAAGGCGAGGGACGAGGAGCGGCTGGGAATAAAGCGGTCGCTGTATGGCGCGGTGCGAAACGGACTAAAGGACGGAGAGGGCGCTTCGGGCAGTGGCGCTGCATCCGTCGCGCGGTAGATAGGGACCTCTTGATAGGCTTTGGCGGTGCTGCCGTGTGAGGAATAAGAGGAAGAAGGCGACGAGGAGGAATCGGCGGATTTGTTGGAAGAGAAAAACGTGGAGGTCGTGGGGAGCAACGCGGGCTCCGCTGAATGCTCCGTGGCGCCGTGTGAGGTAATTAATCGCGAATCCACTGCCATCTGACTAGCGCCACTACTTCTGTCGGCCATGGCTACTCGCTTGCTGTGGAAATCCTTTCTACGGTAGAGCAGGGCAAAACTGTGAGCGCAAAACACGAAAACTATTTAGTGAAGGGTAAGAGCTGAACTACCAAGGGTGGTTGGAACTAGCGCCATGGCTGTTCTGTTCTGATGCCCCAACAAGTGGTCATCCGCATCCCATACGAAAGCAGGCAGCGGAGCGCAGCGCCTCATTCCCCTCAACTTCACCTGCGCCCGCCCCGTACCAGCGCCAGTCAGCTGTCTGCGGGACTTTACTACCACGCCCGGAGGGGTGTGTGTGAGTGGGGTGTTTGAGGAGGGGGAGAGTGGAGTGGGGAGGGGAGCTGGGCGGGGCTGGTGGGGGCTGGCTGGAAGGGGCTGTAGGGGAATACTTGCGAAGGAATTCGAGCACGTAGGGTCGGTGTACCTGCGCTGGCGACGGAAGCGGAGCTCCCGCGAACCCTGAAGTAGGTCTGATAGGGTAGGGGGAGGGGCTGGTCGTACAGTCGCACGCGATTTCGTGGTTGTCAAGAGGAGCGTCGCATCGGCCACGGAATCGCAGCCTCCGCGTGGACGACGGAATGCGAAGTCGTGAGTGGAGTTCCCGAGGTTGGTTAGGGGAGGAGCCACCCGGCATTCCGTGGCACTCACGTCGGGGGCGAACCGCTTCCCGAAGCGCTCACCATTGCATGCAGCCCCACAATAGGCTGGCAGCTTGACCCTGTCGAGGGACCATCACTGAGATTATAGCGAAATAGGCTCGGATATTGAAGATTCTAGCAAGAAAACATTACATGTGTATCTAAACTATAAAGTATGGATGTATGAATAAACTGTGGTTGGACAATCACTGTACAAAGAGAAGATGATGTAGGTTTCACAACACCTGAATGTTTGAGACATGCTGCATAACTTATTTCCCTGCACCATTTAACACATCCTATGGGATACATACCGTACATCATTATACAAAACTAAACAGATTGCGTGAATTCAATGGCTACCATCACACCCCAGATATAGGTGCAGGTGGGCTTACTGTAGGGTGTTGCGCTTACACCCCCGCATGGAACAAATGATGATATTTTTACACCCTTTCCATTATTTTACTTCAATGAAGACCCAGGGGACCTCCAGCCTGGAGATCACAGTATGGAAACATCCTAGAAAGAAATTACACAATTCAATCACTGCAGCAAAATAACAATGAATACTATATCAAACAAACACCAATATCATGCCATTGAGCGAATGAGCTCATTAATTTCAACTCCTCTGTTCCCAGCCTCCCCTCCCTTGTTGAACCAACCGCCCTTGCTGAACTTGCCCCTGGGGGCAGCGAGGCGGAAAGGCCAAAGAAAGCCAGTCACTTGCAGGAAGTGCGGCCCCACTGTAGCGATCTCGTGAATCAAATCCTCGATACAGATGATGCCTGTGCTGCCCAGCGCCTGCAGGGAGCGAAGCAAGAGCGAGGGGCATGAGGCAAAGCAGCAGAGGAGTGTGAGAACTTGAAGGGGGGGGGGGGGATGGAGAACCAGCACTGGGTTTACAGCGTTGTCAGTGAGGGGCGCTCGCCGCCACCCCTTGGCCTCTTCCGCTGCACCCACCGGCCCTGTCCACCCCACCATCCCCCCCGCCTTCCTATGCACCCCCACCACCACCTCTGCCTTCCCAAGCAGGTTCTAAAGTGCCTCAAACAGGCAACTACCGGCTCACCTGTTCTACAATAGCGTTGTCAGTGAGGGGCACTCGCCGCCACCCCTTGGCCTCCTCTGCTGCATCCACCGGCCCTGTCCACCCCACCATCGCCTCCTGCTTTCTGGGTACCCCCACCACCATTGCCCCACTCCCCCCTGCCCCTTCTGAAGCCGCCCCCTCCCTTGCTTCCACCTCGTTGGTCTCTCCCTCCCCTCCCTCCTCCCCCTCTGCTTCCTCATCCCCCTCCTCCTGCTCCTCCCCTTCCCCTGCATCTTCCCCCTCTTCGCCCTCCTCCCCCTCGTCGTCGCCTTCCCCCTCCTCTTGCTGCCGTATGCGTGCCACTCCTCGCTTCATTATGAGCGCGCGCACTGATGACAGGTTGGGGAACCTGGGGGGGGGGTTTGTTGGGAGTATACAGGGGGGTGATGCGGGAAGATGGGGGAAGGAGGGGGGTAAGGGGGGAGGGGGAGGCAGGGAAGTGCGCCATGCCTCGTTTCGTTATGAGCGCGCGCACTGATGACAGGTTGGGGAACCTGAGGGACGGGGGAAGTGTGTGGGGGGATGGTGGGGGAACGAGGATAAGGGGAAGTGGGAGGGAGTGAGTGCAGGTTGGGGAACCTGAGAGAAAAAAGAGAGCCGGAAGGAAAGGGTGAGAAGCGTGCAAAAAATAAGGCTGGTATGTGGAAAAGAGCGAGGGAGAGAGAGGAGGCAGGAGAGGGAAAGAAAGTGAGAGGGAGACAGGGGAGAAGAGAGTAAGAGGGAGAGTGAGGGTGGGGAGAGAGGGTGAAAGAGAGGGAGGGAACGGAACACAGGAGAGGGAACTGAGAGAGAGGAAATTGGAAGGGGGTGGTGGTGGTGTTACGATAGAGAGTGCGGGCGGGTGGGCGGGAGGGAGAGAGGGAGGGAGGGAGGAACGGAGGGAGGGAGGGAGGGAGGGAGGGAGGGAGGGAGGGAGGGAGGGAGGGAGGGAGGGAGGGAGGGAGGGAGGGAGGGAGGGAGGGAGGGAGGAACGGAGGGAGGGAGGGAGGGAGGGAGGGAGGGAGGGAGGGAGGGAGGGAGGGAGGGAGGGAGGGAGGGAGGGAGGGAGGGAGGGAGGGAGGGAGGGAGGGAGGGAGGGAGGGCGTACCCGAAGGTGACATAGGGCTCGACGAGTTGCAGCATTTGAGCCGTGCGGTCCGTGGCTCGCAGGAAGACGCCCGAGTTGAGCTGCAGAGAGGGAGGTGAGGGAGGGAGGGAGGGAGGGAGGGGGGGAGGGTGGTGGGAAGGAGCGGGTAAGCGAGGGGCGCATTTGACCCGTGCGGTCCGTGGCGCGGAGGAAGACACCCGAGTTGAGCTGCAGAGAGGTGAGTGAGGGGGGGAGAGAGAGAAAGAGAGAGAGGGAGGTGTGCAGGGGGAGAGGTGCGCGGATAAGGAGGAGGGAAAGAGGGGACGGAAGGAGCGGACGACAAAAAAGGGTGCGTGTGTGGGGGAATGCCATGGGGACTCAATAGCCAAGTGCGCGGATCCGGTCATTAACAGCGTCAGCAGCAGCAGCAGCAGCAGCAGCAGCAGCAGCAGCAGAAGCGGCGGCGGCGGCGGCGGCGGCGGCGGCGGCGGCAGCAGCAGCAGCAGCAGTGTGGTTACCTCTGTGAGTCGGAGCATCTTGAGTATACTCCGCGACTGCTTCGTCATTTCGTGTTGCACCCTGCACGCACGTACAGGCACACAGATACGAGAGGGGATATTTGGGCTGGCCATCTCGAAGCAAACAATGGCGAATATGTGTGACAGTACGCAGTGTGTGACAGTGCGTTGTGTGACAGTGCGCTGTGTGACAGTGCGCTGTGTGACAGTGCGCTGTGTGACTGACATTACGCTGCAACCCTCACTCATCCCCACCCTCGCCTATCCACTCACCCTCTCTCCTCTCCGTCATTCACCCTCTACTCTCCCCCACCCCTCCCCTCTCCCCTCACCCTCTCCCCCCCACCTCATCCTCCCCCACTCACCCGCGGATCCGCACGGCAAACAGCAGCTTCAGGTTCGTTCCCGCCAAAACGCCCCCCTTCTCATCCCCCTTCCCCGCTGCGCCCATCCGCTCCACCGCTTTCTGCGCGGCCTTCAGCTTCCGCCGCGCCAGCCTCCGCTGCGCCGCGGTTCCCCCCCCCGCCACCACCGGCTTCAGCTGCACCCGCCGCCCCACCACCCGGTCCGCGCGAACGCGCTTAGCATCGCGCTCCTGTTGGGCGGACGGGAAAAGGCGGGCGGGGGAAGGCGGACAGGGGAAGGAGGTCAGCACGGGGAAAGGCGGGCGAAGGTTTCGGCAGGAGGAACCGGGTGGGGGAAAAAAAAACGCAGAAAACGGGAAACGGAAAACAAGGAGCTTGGCTGAATTGCCTAACTATTAAACTCCTTGGTCCGCTTTCACGACTCCACCCGCCGCCCGTCCCGGTTTTGTTGGAAGGGGAACGGATAGGGAGGAAAGGCGGTGGGAACCGAGACAGAAACCCAGACCGAAACCCGGAGCCCCAACGACTTAAAACCCCGAGGTTCGAGCGAGGGACCGGCACACAGGCAGAACCCCGAAGTCCTCACGGACCTCTACTGACTACTGGCGCGTAAAACCCTAAATCTGCAGCCCTGAACCCTGACCTCCGACTCTCTCTGCTGAGTCTTATAACCTCCGCTTCCGCACTCCCCCTCTCCTCCCCCCTGTTTTCCCCCCTTCCTTACCCACGCCCCTTGACCGCAAGACCATCAGCCCGCCAAGCCAGCCAATCGCAGCGAAGGGGATCAGCCGCCACGCGCGCAATCCCTTTACTCCACCCGCGTGAGTTGCTGCACCAGCGGTGCGTGCTGGCTCGAGAAATCTGGTCTACTCGCCGAATATCACCCATTTATTTTAAAACAAAGAAAATCGCATAAAGGCGGGAGAAACGCTTGCATCGAGATTCTCCGCAACGGGACGTGAGAAACATCCCGCGCGCGCACGCACCCTCCGGCGGAAGGCCAGCACGAAGTCCTCGGGGCGTTTGAAGCGCTTCTCCGCCTTTCCGCGCTTCCCGCGGTGCGCGTGCTTCTGCAGGAACTGCTCGCGCTTCTCCGCCGCGAATTGCTCGTCCTTCTTCCGCTTCTTCAGCACCGTCTCCGGCACCGTCGGCAGCACGCGCGGCGGCTGCAGCTCCTCCGCACTCATGGCGCCTGGCGGCGGACTGGGCGGGGGATCGGCGGAAGACTGGCGGAAAAACTCGCGGACGGCTGGCGAAAGAAACCAGCGGAAGATTAGCAGCGGAGTGACAGAAGAAGGGTAACGGAAGGCTAAGGGGACGAAGGTAAGGACGGGCTACGGGAAGAGGGGGAATAATAAAGAGTAGGAGCAGAATGGAAAGGAGCGAGAGAAGGGAATGAAAGGGAGATAACGCGAGTGAGTAGGAGCAGAATGGAAAGGAGCGAGAGAAGGGAATGAAAGGGAGATAACGCGAGTGGGTGGGGTTTCCGAGGTTCGATTCGATATCTGCAGGTCTCTTCTTGTTGAGAGAGTAAATTTAGTACATTGTACAACAAATCGTCCACGCTAACTAGTAATTTCAGCACAAGTTTTGTGTTGCTGTAATGATATATAGAATAATAAAATGCTTCGCAGCCACATCATTTCGTTACACAACTAAGATGCACAATAGAAATTTATCATTCGTAGAATTTGTTGCCTACGACATAAACCTAGCTAAACCATGCCGTTCACGTCTAGAGTAGAGAGCACACAATTAGCTTCCAACCGGCGATTGGAGGCACCTGCCATACCAATTTCTAGCAGCTTTACATTGCTGGTGGAATTAACAGCAGCAGCAGCAGCAGCAGCTGCTGCTGCTGCAGGTGCATGTGCCCTCCTGAATGCTCTTCGTGCCTTCGTGTATATCACCCTCCAAGCCTACTGCCCCAACCCTCGCCCCAGCAAGGCTGAGATTCTGTTACTTCCAACACCTCCCATCACACAGTCTCCAGCAGTTGGGTAATCCCAGTGGAGTTCCCATCGCTGCATCCCCTTTTCCTCCCTATCGGCGCCCCTCAGGCTCACACCACTGCACTCCCACCTATGCATCCCCCCCTCTCCTCCCTGTCAGCGCCTCTCACACCATTCTCATCAGCAGACAACCCTCCTGCCTCCCTCTCTCCCACCCTCCCCAACCCTCCCCCACACTTATCACACCATCTCGAGCAGTTTGATGTTCCCAGTTGAATTCGCAGCAACGAGCGTCTGCGAGTCCCCCCGCCAGCACACGCTCGACACAAACTGCCCCGCGTCCTCCTCCGTGTCCGCGCCTGTGACCGGGTCCACCCCGCCGAAACGGTGTGCTGCCATGGGCATCGGGAGTGACTTGTGGAACGCAAACACCTGGGAGAGGAGCGGTGATGGGGAGGGAGATGGATCGAAGACAGGCAGAGAGGGGGCATGTGATTGGGCACAAATGGGCGGTGAAATGGATTGCAGATGTGGGATCGTGGAACAACAGTGAGAGCCACAACGGGTTTTGAGGCGCCTCAAATGAGTGAGCCAGAACGGGATGGTGGCGCACACAAGGAGTGGTGGAGGGGAGTCGGGACAGAGAATGCCGCACGGCACGGCTCAAGGCATGCAAGGAAGACCAGTCCTCATGAGCACAGAGCATCTGTTTATTGAGAATTCTCAAAAAGGAAGACTAGTCCTCGTGAGCACAGCGCATACCTCGTTGGTTTCGGAGCCGCATGCGATGTAGCCATCAGCCACAGTGAGCCCCACAAAATTCTGCCGGGATAGGGAGAGATGGGAGGTGGGGGGAGCACGACGCGAGGTCAGAGAGGAGAGGTGCGAGACAGGAAGAGTGGGCTGCATGCGATGTAGCCATCAGCAACCGTGGGCCCCATAAGGTTCTGCCGGGACAGGGAGACACGGGAGGCACGGGAAGCAGCACGGGACATGAGGAATGAGCAACGCTACAGGCGGATGACCAACACTGACTGAGCCCCACCACGCTATGCCAGGACAGGGAGACACGGGAGATGGGAGATTGCGATGTGAGGTCGGAGGGGAGTTCTGCGGCGCCTCAAAACTCGTAACCACCAGCAACAGCGAGCCCCACGAGATTCTGCCGAGACAGAGGGACATGAGAGCTGGGGGGGACGCGATGTGAGGTCGGGAGAGGGACAGGAGAGATAGAAGGTGACAAGCGAGAGATGAATGAGCGAAGACGCACGAAACAGGCGAAAGAATAACCCTGGCATGAGAGCAAGTGAGTTATAAACAAACAGGTGGTCGTGACAGCAGCAGCTGACGTAACAGCACTTGATGGCCCACCAGCTACAAAAGCCACTCCATACCATACCATACCATACCATACCATACCATACCATACCATACCATACCATACCATACCATACCATACCATACCATACCATACCATACACCACCACAGCCCACCTTCTCATTGGTGCGCCCCGTGAACGTCCTCGTGCAGGCAGAGCCCCCATCCGCCCCACTCCCCCCCCCCCCTGCTGACTACACGCGCTGTTCAAATCCCACAGCTAGAGAGTATTGTCCGTTGAGGCAGACACATGAACCCTTAAAGCCCGAAGCCTGAATTACAAACTGCCCGTTGACTCAGTTTTTGTAATTCAGGCTTCGGGTTTTAAGAACCACCCACCTTCTCATTTGTGTGGCCAGTGAACGTCCTCGTGCAAGCAGAGGCCCCATCCGCCCCACCCCCCGCCTGCTGGCTGCATGCTTGGTTCAGGTCCCACAGCTTGAGAGTGTTGTCCGTGGAGGCAGAGACAATGGTGGAGGCGTGTCTTACCTTCTCATTGGTGTGCCCGGTAAACGTCCTTGTGCAAGCAGAGGCCCCCTCGCCTTGCTGCTGGCTGCATGCTTGGTTCAGGTCCCACAGCTTAAGAGTGTTGTCCGTTGAGGCAGACACGATGGTGGAAGCGTCGACGAATTTCACGTAGCTGACAGCCTTGCTGTGGCCCGTGAGTGTGGCGAGGGGCGCGCGGAGCGAGCGCAGGTCGAAGCAGTGCAGCGAGTAGTCTGCCGAGCCGAGGGCGAGCAGGTGCGAGGAGTGCGGGGGGAAGGCCACCGAGCACACGTTGGCCTTGGTGTGGATCGTGCCCACACTCGTGTCCTGAGAGGGAGGGAGGAAGGGGAGAGGAGGAGCGGAGGAGGAGGGGAGAAGGGAGAAGGAGAGGGCCGGAAGGGAAGGAAGAGGCAAGATTGTGAATAGAGCAAAGGAATGTGAGAGAGGGAGCGGAGGGAGCGCAGGTCGAAGCAGTGGAGGGAGTAGTCAGCCGAGCCGAGGGCGAGCAGGTGCGAGGAGTGCGGGGGGAAGGCGACCGAGCACACGTTGGCCTTGGTGTGGATTGTGCCCACACTCGTGTCCTGAGGGTTGGGGGAGGAGAGGGAGAGGGAGAGGGGGAGGGAGAGGGAGAGGGAGAGGGAGAGGCAAGAGTGTGAATAGAGCAAAGGAATGCAAGAGAGCGAGCGCAGGTCGAAGCAGTGGAGGGAGTAGTCTGCCGAGCCAAGGGCGAGGAGGTGCGAGGAGTGCGGAGGGAAGGGCACGGAACACATATTGGCCTTGGTGTGAATCGTGCCCATGCTCGTGTCCTGAGGGGGGAAGGGGGGGAGAGGGGGAGAAGCAGAATGGAGGAGGGGAAGAGAGGTGGGGAACGGGAGGGAGTGGCAGAAGTGTGAATAGAGCAAAGAAATGCACGAATGTGCTTGAAACGAGGTTGACTAAGGAGAGAGAAGGGTATAAGAGAAGGTTAGCAAACCAATGCGAATGATGGTACGGCTCATGATGGTACGGCTCATGATGGTACGGCTCGTGATGGTACGGCTCATGATGGTACGGCTCATGATGGTACGGCTCGTGATGCACATGAATCCCTCGCTTCATGCAGTCAGTACCACACCTGGTCAACCTGCTCTGACCAATCAAGATGCCCCACCTGGATCACGCCCCACCTGGTTGATGCTCCACCTGGTTCGACCTGCTCGGACCAATCAGCACGCCCCACCTGGTTGATGCAACCAATCAGCACGCCCCACCTGGTTGATGCAACCAATCAGCACGCCCCACCTGGTTGATGCTCCACAGCTTCACAGTGCCGTCGTCGCTGCCACTGGCGAGGCGGGTGGGGTCGCAGGGAGAGAAGTCCACACTCCATGCCCACTTCATGCACACAGTACCACACCTGTCCAACCTACTCGAGAAATAACCCCACCTAAACCACGCCCCACCTGGGTCACACATTACCTGGTTGATCCTCCACAGCTTCACAGTGCCGTCATCGCTGCCACTGGCAAGGCGGGTGGGGTCGCAGGGAGACAAGTCCACACTCCATGCGCGCTTCACGCACTCAGTACCACACCTGTTCAACCTGCTCCAATTAAGCACCCCACCTGCTTCACGCCCTACCTGGTTGCCCCCCTTCTTGGTTGCCGCCCCACCTGGTTGATGCTCCACAGCTTGACAGTGCCGTCGTCGCTGCCACTGGCGAGGCGCGTGGGGTCGCAGGGAGAGAAGTCCACACTCCATGCCCGCTTCTCATGCTCCCCCCACTCCATCACCGCTGCCCCCGTGCCCGCATCCCACAACTGGAGATTGTGGGGGAGGGGGAGAAAGGGGTGGGGAAAGAGGGGGGCATTGAAGACCCCCCACCAGGGGGGGAAGCCGGGGTGGAAGCAGGGGGTCGCAGGGAGAGAAGTCCACACACACTCCACGCGCGCTTCTCGTGCTCCCCCCACTCCATCACCGCTGCCCCTGTGCCCGCATCCCACAACTGGGGGGGATGGGTTGGAGAAGGGGGTGGGAAGTGCAGGGGGGAAGAGGGGAAGGAAAGAGGGGAAGGAAAGAGGGGAAGGGGAGAGAGGAAGGGAAGGCCAGTGAGGAGTGCACTGAGGTGCCCCCAGGAGGGGTGGAAGCAGGGAGTCGCAGGGAGATGATTTCACACCCCATGCCCGCTTCTCGTGCCCCCCCCACTCCACCACTGTTGCTCCCGTGCCGGCAGCTAGGGGGAGGGAGGGGAAGAGGAAGAGAAGGGGGCACAGGGTGGAGGGTGATGTGAAGCATGGAGCATGGAGCATGGAGCATGGAGCATGGAGGATGGAGCATGGAGGATGGAGGATGGAGCATGGAGGATGGAGGATGGAGGATGGAGGATGGAGGATGGAGCATGGAGCATGGAGGATGGAGCATGGAGCATGGAGCATGGAGCATGGAGCATGGAGCATGGAGCATGGAGCATGGAGCATGGAGCATGGAGGATCGCTGGCGCCCCACGAATTGCAGGCGGGACAGGAGGGCGGTGGTCATGTGCAGTGCAGTGCAGTGCAGTGCGGTGCGGTGAGGTTCCCCAGGCAATGCTCTACACTCGCTTCTCCTGCTCCCCCCACTGCTTGCTCACTTCACACCGCTTCTGCCCGTTGCACCATGCTCGCCATCCCACCCCCACCTCCTCCCCCCCAATCCCAACGCTCACCTGCACCACCCCATCATAATCAGCAGAGGCGAGCCGATGTTTTATATACCCGTTCCAGCTGACACACAACAGCTTGGGTCTCCACCCCATCTCCACCACGGGATAGTGCACATCCACTCGCCCCGTCTCCTCTTCCTCTACCCCCTACCCCCCCGAATGCTCACCTGTACAACTCCATGATAGTCCGCGGAGGCCAGTCTATTCTTGATGCTCTACCCCCTACCCCCACAAATGCTCACCTGTACCCGTTCCACCTCACAGACGACCGCTTGGCCCAGCAACCCATCACCCCACTGCTCCCACTCAAAACCCCCCAGCTTCTCTCCCTTCCCCACCTCACTGCTCACCTGCACAACTCCATCATAGTCCGCGGAGGCCAGTCTATTCTTGATGTACCCGTTCCAGCTCACACACGACAGCTTGGCCCGACACCCCATCTCCACCACCGGATAATGCACGTCCACGCGCCGCCCGGCCAGCACGCTCTCGCACTCGAAGATCCGAATGCGCCGACAGACGCCGCCCGTGGCGAAGAACTGCGCGTCGCGGTCGAAGGCGAGGGAGCAGACCATGGAGGCCGCGTTGAGCAGGTGCGCGTGGCGCAGCGTGGCGCGCACCTCAAAGCGCGAGTAGCGCGCAAACTTGCAGAGTGAGTCGAAGAACTCGCCTAGTAGGTCCCTGCTCTCGGTCACTCCGTGTTGCTCGTGCAGATGCTGCTGCTGCTGCTGCTGCTGCTGCTGCTGCTGTGGTGGTGCCAATGCTCCGCCTGCTCTTCCTGCCGCTGTTGCTGGTGCTGCTGCCCCACCTGCTGCTGCCCCACCTGCTGCTTCCCACCCTGCACCAACCACTGCCCCCCGGGCAGCAGTCGAAGCGGGTGCTGCTGCCCCGGCCTGCCCTGCCTCCGCCTCTGAACCTGTGCCTTCGCCTCTTCTGTCCCCTGCTCCCCCTTCCATCACCATCGCCTCTCTTGGCCTCACCCGACCCTGACTGGACTCATCATCCTCACCACCAAGGCCGGCACTACTGTCACCACCATCAACGCCACCAAGCCCACCACTCCCAACACCACCACCAGCACCGGCGCCAGCAGCGGCACGAGGTGCAGCAAGCGGCACGGCAGCATCATTTGCAGGAAGAGCAGCAGCTGCAGCGGCAGCAGCAGCAGCACCACCACCACCGCCCCCCCTCCCAACAGCTCCCCCATTGGCCGCCTCTACTCGCCAGCGCATGGCGAAATACACCTCTTCCAACCGGTCCAGGTTACGCAGTAACCGCACGCTCCTCCTCGCCCCCCGCGGCCGTCCCATGCCGAATGGAGCAACAGTAACGCCAGCAGCACCAGCAGCAACAGAGGAAGGGAAATGCCGTGCCCCTTCTCGTGCCTCCTCCACTTCACCTGTCGGCCACCTCCCTCTCGCCTCTCGCCCTCCCCCACCCATGCTCACCACTCCACTCATGTCAGCAGCTGCAGCAGCAGCGGCATGAGAGGTTGGGATGAGCCCAGGGCGAGGGGAGCGCGGCGAAAAGGCACCCCAAAGGTCCCTCTCTGCGCCTCCACTCATGTCACTCCCACCCTCTCTGCCACCCTCCCACCCAGTCTCCCTGCGTCCCCCTCTGCCGCCTTCCCTCTCCTCTACCGTCTGTGCTGACGGGGCTGGCAGCATGAGCGGCTGGGACTGCCCCTGCGACTGCCCCTGCTGCCTCTGGGACTGCCCTGATCCATGTGCGTGCATCTGCCGCCCTTGCCCCTGCCGCCCATGCCCGTGCCGCCCGTGCGCCTGCTGCCCGCCCATCACCGCCGCCCGCCTGCGGTGCACCTCGTGAATATCCCCAGTGAGCCGCCCGAGATCCAGGGCGAGTTTCTGGGCGGCAGACTGCTTGGCGAGGTGGATTCGCGAGAGGAAGGCGAGTAACACGTCACACTCCGCCTCCTGTGCCTCCAGCCCCGCCTGCTGCCCCCTGTGCGCGAACATGCTTGCTACATCTGCCAGCAGTTGACTGCTGCGCACCTCCCTGAGAGAACAGGCAGGGAAGACGGAACAAGATAGTAGTTGAAATGAGTGGAGAGGAAGGCAGGTAGCACGGCACACTCCGCCTCCTGTGCCTCCAGCCTCGCCTGCTGCCCCCTGTGCGCGAACATGCTCGCCACGTCTGCTAAGAGCTGGCTGCTGCGCACCTCCCTGCAAGGAGGAAGGCATGGAGAGTTGGGCAAGGCGACTTTAAGAAACAGGAGGCCATGGCACAGGGAGTTTGAGAAGCGTCAAACAAGTGGCGGCAGTTAAGCCTCAAGGGGTGGGAGCAAGGGGTGGGCATGACAAGGGGTGGGCATGACAAGGGGTGGGCATGACAAGGGGTGAGGGTTGGTGCTTACGAGGCGATGAGCAGGTGGAGGGCTGAGCGGCAGCAGGCAGAGGCAGAAGGCAATTGGAGAGGGTGGGATCAAGGGACGACAGGCGTCAAGTAGTGGGGGCGTCAAGTGTTTGGCAGGCGAAGGTGGGAGGCAGGGCACTAGGAGGGGGATCAAGGAGTGCTTACGATGCGGTGGGGCGCGCGGAGCGTTGAGGGTGCAGCAGGCAGAGGCAGAAGGCGGCCTCCTTGGGGCGATGGGCGAGAGGTGGGTGCAACGGATGAGGTGGGTCAAGGAGTGATCACGAGGCGTTGGGGTGCTCAGAAGGCGTTAGGGAACTCACGAGGCGTTGGGGTGCTCAGAAGGCGTTAGGGAACTCACGATGCGTTGGGGTGCTCAGAAGGCGTTAGGGAACTCACGATGCGTTGGGGTGCTCAGAAGGCGTTAGGGAACTCACGATGCGTTGGGGTGCTCAGAAGGCGTTAGGGAACTCACGATGCGGTGGGGCGTGCTGACGGCTGCGGGTGCAGCAGCCAGACGCAGAAGGCGGCCTCCTTGGGACGATGAGCGAGAGGTGGGTGCAAGGAGTGATGTGGGTCAAGGGGTGAGGGTCAAAGAGTGGGGGGAATCAAGGATTCAAGAAGGAGTGCTTACGATGCGGTGGGGCGCGCGGAGGGTTGCGGGTGCAGCAGCCAGAGGCAGAAGGCGGCCTCCTTGGGGCGATGGGAGAGCAGGCGCGGCGGCAAGATGCGATGGCAGAGATCCGCCATTATCATGCTTCTCTCCGTGGCGCTGGTGAATGGACAGAAGAGCTGGTGGGGGAGGGGAGAGAAGAGCGCGGAAGGGGGGAACGGGGAATGGGGGGAGAGGGGAGGGGAGTGAGAAGAGAAATAGAGGAGGGAGAGGAGGAAATGATGCGATGGCAGAGGTCCGCCATTATCATGCTTCGCTCTGTGGCACTGGTGAATGGACAGAAGAGCTGGTGGGGGGGGGGGGGGAGATGATGGGTGTGTGGGGAGGGGAGTGGGAAGGGAGAGAGAGTGAGACAAGAGGGATGCGATGGCAGAGGCCCGCCATTATCATGCCTCGCTCCGTGGCGCTCGAGAATGGATAGAAGAGGTGGGAGATGGGGGAGGAGGGGGGAAGAAGAGGACCCCGCTCTCTCACACCTCACCTCGAAACGCACCCCATCCCCCCGCCCCATCCCCCCACTCCTCTCTCCCGCCTCACCTCGAAGAAGAGCACGCCCAGCTTGAAGCGCCTCAAAAGAGGAGGCTCACCTCGAAGAAGAGCACGCCCAGCTTGAAGCGCCTCAAAAGAGGAGGCTCACCTCGAAGAAGAGCACGCCCAGCTTGAAGCGCCTCAAAAGAGGAGGCTCACCTCGAAGAAGAGCACGCCCAGCTTGAAGCGCCTCAAAAGAGGAGGCTCACCTCGAAGAAGAGCACGCCCAGCTTGAAGCGCCTCAAAAGAGGAGGCTCACCTCGAAGAAGAGCACGCCCAGCTTGAACACGTCAGACGCCGCCCCCACAGGGTCGCCCCTCGCCTCCTCCGGTGACGTGTACCACCGCGCCTCCTCCTCCTCCGCCCTCCCCCCCCTCTCCCCCTGCCCTTCCCCCTTCCCCTCCCCACTGCATGTCCCCTCCTCCTCGTTCTCCTGCCTCTGCCCCTCCAGCACCGGGGGTTAATCGCTGCTGCCCTGCCATGCCCCGCCCTGCTGCTGCTCGCCCCGCCCTCCCACCCACTTGCCCCTGCGCCAGATGCCCCTGCCCCTGCCCCTGCCCCTGCGCTAGATGCCCCTCCTCCCCCTGCTCCTGCAGCATTGCCCGCTGCCATGCCTCCGCCTGCTGCTCCCTCCACGTCGCTGCCCCCTCTGCTGCCCCTCCGCCCGCACCCCCGTCCTCTTGCTGCCGCCACCCCTGCTGCTGCTGCTGCTGCTGCTGCTGCTGCTGCTGCTGCTGCTGTTGCTGCTGCTCCTCCTGTTGCAACCGAACCTGCCCTCCACTCCCCCCATCCCCCATCTCTCCTTCCCCCGTCTCCCCCCCCCCCACCTCCCCCTCCCCCTCTCCCGTCCCCCCCGCTCGCGCCCGCAGGAATGGCGGATGGTACACCACCCTTCGGTGCGCAGACAGGACAAAGCACGCCGGCCGCACGTGGCGCACCACGTGGCCCTGCGCGTGGGCGGCAGCGACCATGTCCACCACCTGCGCGAACAGAAACAGGCTCTCCAATCGATCCACCTCCCTGCCCGCGCGGTTCAACCAGCGCCGCAGCGACAGTAGCGGTTGAGGGGTCAATGTGGGAGGGCCAACCCTGGGTTGAGGCGCGGTTGCTGGTGGGTCCAGCCTGGGAGGCGGCATGGCGGGAGGTGAGGGGAGGTGGGGGGGCGGAGGGGAGGGGTTTGCTGCAGCGCGGACGGGGGGAGGGGCTGGGGGTTGTAGGGCGGCGGGCGCGGATGGTGTGTGGGGGAGGTGGGGAGGAGGGTGGCGGAGGAAGGGTGGTTGATGTGCGGAGGAGGGGGCGGTGGTGGGTAGAGGGGCTGGCCCCCCCTCTCTGCCTCTGCCACGCGCACCAGCATCAACAGCCGGCGGTGGTGGTGGCGCTGCTGCTGCCCCGCCTGCTGCTCCTCTCTCCGCCATCCCATGCGTGTGCCTCAGCTGCTGCTGCTGCTGTGGGGGTGGTGGCGACGGCAGAGGGTCGTGGCGCTGCTGCTGTGGCAGGGGCTGTAGCCGCTGCTGCTGCTGCTGCTGCTGCTGCCTTGGGCCTGCCATTGGCGCCTGCGGCCTTGCTGCCCCTGCTGCCCCTGCTGCTCCTGCTGCCCCGCCAGCCGCTGTTGCCCCTCCGCCACGACCATTGCCCGCATCACCACCACGACCCGTACCCCCATCACCACCTGCACCAGCAGCGCCAGTCACCCTTCCGCCGCCCCCAGCGCCAGCTGCGCCACTGCCTGGCGCATTGCCACCCTGCACTCTCCCCTCCCCCGCTTTCCGTTGCTCCGCCTCCCCGCCTCCCATCTGCCTCCCTTCCCCCCTTCCCCCCTTCACCACCCCTCGCGCCCCACACACCATCGCCACGCGACTCCCCTGCCCCGCCCTCCCCCTCCCTCCCCCCTCTCCCCTCCCCATCTCCTCCCTCTCCGTCTCCCGCGCCCTTCCCCCTCCCCCTCCGCCTCCCCCTTCCCCCGCCCATCCGCCACTCCCCTCTGACTCCTCAGTCTCGTCCAGCGAGCTCCCCGTGCGCTCCCCCGCGCCTGCGCCCATGCCCCCCGCGCGGGGGGGCCCGCAGACGTTGGAGTTGCTGCGCAGCCCCTCCTCCGCGCGCCCCCCCAGCTGCTGCGTGGAGAAGAGAAACGGCCCCGTTACAAGCACACGCTCTGAGGGTACAGCAGGCGCGGGATGCGCCCCATGCGCCTCATACGCCCCCCCATGCGCCACCCCATGCGCCCCATGTGCCCTATGCGCTACCCCTGCTCCCTCCCGCTCCCCCCAGCCCGTTTCTCCTGCCTCCTCCTCAAAACCACCATTACCACCACCATGGCCATCACCACCGCCGGCAGCACCAACCACACCAACAGCGCCACCTGCAGCAGCGCCAGCAGCGGCACCCCCTTGCTGCGCCCTGCGCCAGATGTCCGCCTGCACAACCGGGTGAAACCACCCTTCCGCCGCCCGCCCAGGCTCCGCCACCAATGGCCTTGCTACATGTGTCACTGCCGCCGCCCGGCCCTCCCCTGCCGCCCAGCCTTCCCCGGCCGCCCCCCAACCTGTTACAGCTGGCTCGTTCCACACCTCCGCGACCATTTCCGCTTCCCCATCATCCCGCCCTTCTCCTTGCTCCCCCCACGCTTCCCCCTCCCCTTCCCCCTCCGCCTCCCCCACCCCCTCCGCCTCCGCCTCCTCGCAGTCCCTTTCGCGGACGCCCACCCGCCTTGCATCCGGGCGCGCTCCCCCCTCCCCCAGCACGTCCCGCCACCGCCCCCCTGCCGCCACCCCCTGCGCCGCCTCGCCTCTCACGCCGCCGGTGGGGGAAACAGCCCGCACTGGCGCTACTAGAGCTGCTGCAGTTGCTGGAGTTGCTGCTGACGGTGCTGCTGCTGACGGTGCTGCTGCTGTTGCACCTGGGGACGGTGTTATCCTGCCAGCTGTATCGCCTGCCTGCCGCCCCTGCTGCTGCCCCTGCTGCTGCCCCTGCTGTCCCCGCCGCCCAGCCGCGGCGCCAGCTACCGCCCACATCCTCTCCTGTCCCCCAACCCCCCCTGCGCCTGCGACCCCCGCGCGCCCGTCCGCCCCCAACGCTCCGCCCCGCCCCCTGCCTCCCCCGGGCGTCCCTCTGTTAAGCTGCGCGCGCATGTCCCGCTGCAGCAGGCGCAGGTATTGGCGCTGCAGCTGGCGCTGCTGCTGCAGAAGGTCCACTCCGCCGTGCGCGCCCTCCGCGCCCTCCCCCCCTCCGCGCATCAGCAGCGAGTGCTGCGCCGCCGCCAGCATCTGCCTGTGCTGCTGCAGCAACCGCTGCCGAATGCTCGCGCCCTCCCCCTCATCCTCCCCCCCTACCTCCTCCCCTTCCTGCTCCCGCTCCTGCTCCTGCGCCTGCTCCTGCTCTTGCGCCTGCTCTTGCTCCTGTGCCTGCTCCTCCCCTTCTTCCTCCTCCCCTGGCTCCCCCTGTTCCCCGTGTTCCCCATGTTCCCCCTGTCCCTGCTCGCGCGCCTGATCCTGCGCCGGCTTCCGCTCATCTTCCCCCGACCATCCTTGCCCAGCCATTTGCCCCTCATATTGCAATCCCCCCAACCCCGCACTTCCGCGCCTCTCCTGCTCCCCGTGCCATGCCCCGCCGAACCCTATCTCACCCACCGCGCCTGCCGCGCCCTCTCCGCCTTGCCGCTCCGTCCGCGCGCGCTTCCGGCGCGCCTCGTTGTCCTCCCCCCAGTCCCCCACTCCCTCATCCTCACCCGCCGGTAGCCATTGCGCTTGGCCGTTCCCCTCGCCCACCCCATCCGCGGATCTCACTGCTCCCGCGCCTACTCTTCCGCCTTCCGCCCCACCGCCCGCCGCGTGCTTGCCAGGCGCAGCCGGCAGCACCGCGCCCATCAGTCTCACGCGCTCTCGCGCCATCCCGCCTTCCGCCCCGCCACGGCTGGCGGGGGGCAGAGCCGGAGGGCGCATGAGGCGCGCGCGGGGATCGGAGTCTGCGCCACTGCGACCTTCCCCCGGCTGGGACTCTCTCACGTGCTGCTGCGACGGATCCATATCCATAGGTGCGTCAGGTGCCGCGTCAGGTGCTGCGTCAGGTGCCGCGTCAGGTGCTGCTTCAGGTGCCACAAATTGATCAGCTGCGTCAGCCCTGATCCCACCCAGTGCGTCCCCTCCACCCACACCGACTACAGCCGATCGCCGACCGATGAAAGTAAATACCCGTTCGCCCTCTGCCCCTCCTGCCGCCTCTCTTCCCCCCGTACCCGCGCCTGGCGCAGCTGTGGCAAGCGGGAAGGCGGAGGCGGAGGCGGAGGCGGCGGCGGAAGCGGAAGCGGGAGCGGAAGCGGGAGCGGAAGCGGGAACTGAAGCTGTAGCAGCGGCGGCGGCGGCAGCGAGATCGTGCTGCTGCTGGCGGCGCCACTGGCTGAGCAATACCTCCTGCTGCTGCTGCCGCTGGCACTTGCTGCGCTGCTGCTCCCGCTGCACGTGCTGCCGCAGCAGCTGCCGCGATAGCGACCCCTCGCGCGGAGCTACGTGGCTGATGTTGCGCATCCGACGGGGCAGCGGCGGGCTAATGCGGCGCGCGGGGGGGGCGGGCGGCGGAGCGGAAGAGAGCAGCGCGGGGGAGAGCGCGGTGGTGGCGGAAACCAAGTGAAGCGTGGTGCCATGGGGATCGGCGGGGAGACATGGTGGGTCGTCAGACGGGGGGGAGGGGGACTTGGGGAAGGCCGAACTGGGGAGGTCGCGCAAGGACGGGAGGAGCGTGATTGGCGCGGGGGAAGGTTGCCCCGCAGAAGGCAATTGCGCGGCGGGGGATGGGGGAGCCAGAAGCGTGAGCGGGCGGAGGGAGGAGGGCGGGGGACCGGGGACCGCGGGGGAAGACGCGGGTCGAGTGGGGGAATTGGCGGATGGTGGGGTGGGCGATCGGGACGAAGGCATGTGCTCGGCACGCGCAAGGAGACCGGTCAAAAGGCCCACTGCGGGCCCTCGATCGGCAGGTTTCTAAAGGCCAACTGGTGAGTCGCTCCTAGCAATTCGCTTCGTTGAAGCTAGCAGCGAGGTATAAACGGCCAGGCTTTCACTGTACTATGTCGCTCTCTCCAACTTTTGAGGCGCCTCAGAACTGTACTATGCCACTCACTCCAACTTCGGGTTAACGTGATCGCTAGCAGGAAATCGCAAGAACAGTCAACCTTGGGATTGGGTTCAGTGTCCTACCCAGGCTACCGATGCTAACGATACGGCTTCAACCGGCGTGGCGCGGGCCGCGATGACAGTATTTTTTACAGTTTGTACTTTCTCAACTGAATTGAACCTCGTTTCTTTCGCCAGCGATAGCTGCTCAGAGTTCTCTGTTGGTGCCCTCTACAATCTGACCAAGAAGCAAGCTGACTGAAAGCGAGAGCGACGCGTGACAGAGAAGAATGCTCGTAACCCATCTGAGGTAGCTTTGCCTTATAAGTCGCGAAGGAGTCTGTTTGAGACCTGGACCCAGGAGGTCACACACAAACCCTCACAACATTAACAACGCAACTTCATAATGATTTCAAACTGTACAAGAAGTTATTAGGTTCGCTTAGTTGGACGCTGGAGCGATGGACACCTTACAAGCTGAACCCTAAAAAACGGTTCCTGGATCTCAACCAAGGAACGATCAAGAGACGTGGCACTTTGAACCCGTGGTTGCTGCTGTCTTGATTCCGTTGGGTGGGACAAGCTAGCAAACCCTTCGCTCACTCGTAGCATCTGCTGCTGCACATTCAAGTGTGGCGCGCGCAGCCATGTTTTTGGGTCCGTAACATGAACCAAATCCCTCTGGTTCTAATGCGTGGCTCTGGTGGCTACACCGTCGAATCTTTCGCTCACGGCCACGTAAAGATCGATCGGACGCTCTAGCGTTCCGCCACAATTCGCATTCTCATGCTGCCACGCGGCTGCCCCACTCACCTCAGAACCGCCGCTGGGAGCTGCCTACAGAGTGTATGATGAACCTTAAAAGTTTGAGAATAAGATCCCGGCAGAGAATTCTGCACAGTAAATTCCTGTCAAACTTCATCCTCACAAGTTGTAATTCCTACACTAGTGACGATCCGATCTCCACTCGGAGAACTCCGCTGATGTCTTCAATTACCCTGTTGAAAGAATACAGAACCAGGAAACTAGCCTAAGCACGGCTTCCAACCGTGAACCCCCCTACACTGAAGGACTTTGTTGTTTGCCCGAATCTTCCGATCTTCGCAGTGTGACCAAAAAGAACAAGAAAGCCCTGCCGTAAAGTCGCCGCTTCACGAATCTGATATTTCCCCCTCGCGTGCGAAATCATTCCATTGTAGGACTTTTGTGGGGCTCTGTTTCGTAGCCATCTTGTGGCTGAAAAGGGTCGTACGCTTTACCCAGTAAAACGGGACCTTCAAAAAATTGCTTCGAATTTCCACCTAAAATTATTCTATTTCCACCACAATGAATTTGGTGTTATTATTTGGTGTTTTTCTCCCTGCTTCGAGGATGCAGATATAAAAATATCGTATTATCACGATAACAGCCGCCCTAGCTCAGTTGGTAGAGCGCAAGGCTCTTAACCTTGTGGTCGTGGGTTCGAGCCCCACGGGCGGCGATTACCAGCGTAGTGCTAAAGATCACATGAAAATTGTGATAGTTTTGCCCTCACCTTCAGTGAAGGTCAACCAACTAAAACCGGGCTCAGGGAGGACATTACCAAGTGCTGCTGCGCTTCTTACAGCAACATTATACTGAATGATGTTATTGATCTGTCGGTTGTCACCAAACACTCTCGACTCTAGTCGCTACTGCACAGCAGACAATACAGGACATTCAACAGGATCACATGGCATGATGACCTCCCTAGGTTTGACCATGAGGATTCAGCTGCACCCTGCCGGGCGCACCTCTCCGTTTCTTTAGAAGGTACCATGATGCCACTGTTTCACCTTCTGCACTGCCTTTGCTCTACACGAGGGGCTTGAGGCATCACATCGCGTGGAATACGCAGATTCGACACTGAGTAGCCAGTTTCACATGCAGTCAGCTTCAAATGTAGCCAGCTTCACATGCAGTCAGCTAGAATCATAGAAGGAGATTCACCTTACAACCTATCAGCTCTCCCTCTCCTGCAGCCAATCACAAGGCTCTTCCTCCTCTCCCCTGCCTGTGCCTGCGCCCGCTCCCACTGCTGGTCCTCCATGAACAGTGCCACTGCCGCCCGCACGTCGCCGCCCGCCTCGCCCAGGTAGTACTGCGCTGTTGGCTCGTCCACCTGAAGGGCTCGTTGCAACAGAGAAACCACCTGCGCAGTGCCATGCGCTGCTGAGGGTCTGAGGGAGGGAGGGAGTGTGAGGAGCAGGTGGAGTAGCAGGGGGAGCAGCGGAGAGGTAGTCAGATGGCATGATGGCATGATCGCATGATCGCATGATGGCATGATTGCATGATCGCATGACGACATGATGGCAAAATGGCACGACAGCATCATGGCATGAGGGCATGATGCCAGGGGAAATGGAAGGACAGACAAAGGGCAACTACGAAACGAGTCACGAAGAACTTGGCTCCAATGTGCACATGATAATTGATGACACTCACATGATAATTGATGACACTCACATGATAATTGATGACACTCACATGATAATTGATGACACTCACATGATAATTGATGACACTCACATGATAATTGATGACACTCACATGATAATTGATGACACTCACATGATAATTGATGACACTCACATGATAATTGATGACACTCACATGATAATTGATGACACTCACATGATAATTGATGACACTCACATGATAATTGATGACACTCACATGATAATTGATGACACTCACATGATAATTGATGACACTCACATGATAATTGATGACACTCACATGATAATTGATGACACTCACATGATAATTGATGACACTCACATGATAATTGATGACACTCACATGATAATTGACGACACTCACATGAGATTGTGTGACAGTCAAGTCATGCCATGTCACCCTTAACATGTCACGAAGCCATTACTGTTCACCATGCCAAGCAATCATCCCCACCTGCTTGCCCTACTTTGTTGATACAGCAACCTACTCTCCGCCCCCAGCCCCCCCCTAACCTTCTCCCTTCTTTCTCCTGCACAAAAGACTACCAGCAGAACATACACCAGCACACCATACCTTAGAGGACATTCAGCACTATTATAACACCCTCTCTCAGTATCACAAACTTATTACTAGCACTCTCAGTATCATCACTCTCATTATAAGCACCTGGCATTCCGTGCCTCTCCATACGATCGCCGAATCTCTGCCTCCTCCCCTTCCTCGAACACCAGCAGCACCTCCCGCCGCGCGTGGGAGTCAAACTGGACGGCGCAGTGCCGCCCCGCCAGCTCAGCCGGGCGGCGGGGGGCGGGGATGGGGATGAGGAGGCGCGTGCGCGTGTGGATGGCATGGTCGCTCATGATGTTGTTGAGACGGCGGATGTCCATGGCCTGGGGGGTTGTTTGCACGGGCACAGGCAGCAGACATGCATGGAATAGCCTTGTAAGCTCCCACATGTGCATGCATTGCACGGTCTTGAGGGCACAGCACAGCACGGACGCTCATGGTGTTGTTGAGACGGCCGATGGCCATGGCCTGGGGGGCGAGCACATGCATGGGCAGCAAGTATACACGTAAGAGACTCTTAAGCTCCCACACATGCATGTAATGCACGGTCTAGATGGCACAGCACAGACGCTCATGATGCTGTTGAGACGACGGATGTCCATGGCCTGGGGAGGTTGTTTGCACATGTGTGGGCATGAGTGTGTTCAGATGTGCACGCATGGCATGGCCTGGAGGACCTGGTCGCTCATGTTGTTGTTGAGATGGCGAATGTCCATGAGGCCTGGGTGCGGAAAAAGCGTCCATGCATGGGCCGCAGCACACATGCATGGGCAGCAGCACGTGTCAGTCTGACGCACCTGCACGTGGAAGCGCACTGCCAAGCTGGCAATGGAGTCGGTGCGGCCAATGGGGTGCGAGAGGGCGAACTCGGGCGATGCAAGGAGCGAGAGGAGGGAGGGGGGGCCACGGCGGGCGGTGAGAGGAGTGGGAGACGAGGGGAGGGGAGGGGGGTGCGAGTGGGCACGGGAGCGCGCTGCAGGAGTGGAGGCGGAATGGAGGAGAGAGGATGATAGCTTATCCCCCTTTGCGTCTGGCACTGGTGCTGCTGTTACAGCTGGTGCTGGTGCTGATGCTGCTGCTGCTGCTGCTGCTGGTGCTGATGCAGATGCTGATGCTGATGCTGATGCTGATGCTGATGCTGGCGTTGGCGGTGCTTGGGCAGCGGAGGGGGGGAGGCGCAGGGAGAGCAGGCGGTGGGAGCGGCAGAAGGCAGAGCAGCACAGCGAGGGGTCGAGGGCGAGCGGGCGCCAGCGACGGCACACAGCCGCCACACGGGGGAGGTCAGCCTGACGGGATGTGAAGGGAAGGGGGGTGGTGGGAAGGGAACGAGATGAGGACAGGGATGGCTAGAGAACAGGGAGGGGAGCAACGCAGCACAGCGAGCGAGGGGTTGAGGGCGAGAGGGCGCCAGCGGTGACTCAAAGCCGCCACACAAGGGAGGTCGGCCTGGCGGTTACCACGGGGGCGCCTCCAAAGGTTGGCGACACTCAGTCGCCACACAAGGGAGGTCGGCCTGGCGGATCGTGAAGGGAAAGGAGGGTAAAGAGACAGCAGGACTTTCAGACGGGTCAGCCTCACTGATCACGCAGAGCAGCAGCAAGGGGCGTTGGGAGCAGGCTGAAACGGATCAGACATGTACAGAGGAGCACAGTACGGCACACAATAGGAAAATATGGAATGGAACGAATGGGAAGAAAAGGGGAACTAAAAGGGGAAGGGGAAGAAAAGGGGAAGGGGAAGGGGAACGAAGGAGAGGAGGTCAGCAGAAACGCAGCAACTTTACCTTTGGACTCGATATAAGCTTACCACGCTCAGACGGCTGAAGATTTGCCGTAACACTTCGTCAGGAACCTCATGTACCCTTCCTGAAGCTGGCTCTTTGTTTTCAGATAACAAGGATGATGGTGCTGAGCCTCCTAACGGAGCAGTATGTAACGAATCGGCCCGTAAGGGTTGTGTGGATGGTTTAGAAGGACCATATGAGCCGCTGCCGCACTTTAATTCACCAGCTTCAGTAACTAACCGTTCTTGTCCTCGCTTCTGAGAAACTCGATAATTGAGGAGATGTGTGGAACGCGGCAACGTACTATCTAAGCCACTTTGCATGCCGCTTGTGCTCGCGAACGTGCCGTTAGTTTCGATATTAGCACTTGTTTTTACACTATCAACGAAGCAACAGTCAACGGATGAACGGGAAGGAAAGCACCCCATTGGCTGAGACCGTTGACGCTGCTGCTGCTGTTGCTGCTGTTTCACTGTACGCTCTTCCACTGGTTCTATTTTAAGACGTTGAGGCTGCTGTTTCGACTTTCCCTGCACTAAGCGACCGAGCGGGAGGGTCGCTTCAGGCGGCAGGACATCCTGCTGTTCGCTCATACATCCTTCGTGCGACTGGGTGAGCGACTGTTTGAGCGACTGACCGTGCGACGACGCGAGTGACTGCGCGTCTTTCTGCGACTGCGCCTCACGGCCTTGCCAGCGAATTTCAAAGAGAGAAACGAGCGACGGGATGCTTGAATGGGAAGAAGAAGCATGACAAGCGGCAGGCGACATCGCGCGACAAATTCTGCGACGTCCTAACGAACGTCGACTGGGTCGCAGGCGGAGGCTCGAGAGGGACGGGGACGCTCTTGAAGCTGATAGGGAACTTTGGGTGGGAGGGGGGCGGCAAGTAGTAGGGGGGTACGAAAATATGTGGGGTCGGAACGGAATTCGGAAAGGGTTGCAGCAAAAAATTAGGAGCCGCAGGTCCAGTCCAGACCCTAGTTGTCCCCGCTTGGAGGCAGCGTCGGCGAGGACGGACATTTGCGAAGCGAAGCGAACCTCGACGAGCGAAAATGACGGGCAAGTGGGTGATGGCGATGGATGGATGCGAGCGAAAACGTCGCAACCTGCACTTGTCGCATCCATTTTGCTTCGCGGTTCAATGTGCATCGCTTTGGAGAGTGTTGCATCTCCATGCACAATTTGCGTCAGAACCGAATTACTAGAGAGAACAGAAAGCACCTCAGCTACCCTCTGTACTACCTACCTAATGTCGTTTTGTAAAGTGTACAGGTATTTCATGAACATGGAACATGCGTTCAAGATCGATACAACAGGAACACACAATTCTTATCCATCATCACTCAGCTACCACAACCACGGTTCCACGAAACTAGTCCCTCCGAAGCTCATCGCCGGCCTCCCCCACCCTGTGCAAGGAGAATCCCAGAGGATACCATCCTGGCCAGAGGAGATTTGGGAGGCCGAGAATGCACATCACATTCCTCCAAACTCCTCCCAACCCCCCCTCCAGCTCTAGCCTCACAGCTGGACTTGGGTCGAGCCTCATCCAGCCTGTTACTGGCTTCTGTCTGGCTCCTTGCGAATCGCCGCCCCGGCGGTTCTGGCAGCGGCGCTTCAGCAGCTATAACCGCTGCTACTTGCGGTGACGGCTGGTCATACGACATACTTCTGGCGAGCATGTTACTGCTGGGACTCATGGATCTCATCGGAACTTCAGACTCGGTCGAAAAACATTCCGGGACCAGCTGCTGCCCCCGCTGCTTGCTCCGCACACCCCTCCTAGTGCCTCCTCTGGTTTGCGGCACCTCAGAAGATACACCCCTGCTGCTCCCTCCTATACTGCTCTCGCATGCCCCCATGTGGTTGCTCTCGGGAGGATGTGGTCGTTCCATGCGGACCCCCCCTCGCAACCCATTCTTTTCAGCATAAGGTGACTTGGGCAGGGAGGGTGACTTGGGCATTGTGGATGACTTGGATAGTGCGGATGACTTGGGCAGTGCGGGCGATTTAGGAAGAGAGGGTGACTTGGGTAGTGCGGGTGACTTGGGCAAAGCGGGTGATTTAGGCACAGAGGGTGACTTGGGGAGTGTGGGTAATTTGGGGAGCATTCTCCGTTCCCGCAGTTGCTGCCCGTAGTGGCTGTTGGAAGACTCAACACTAGCATGGCTAGAGCTCGCCTGGCTGGAGCAGTCATCACTCCACTCCTCCACTGCCCTCCCTTCTGCCTCCCACCCACCATCCCGCCCCCGGCTCCCCTGCCGACCATCCACTTCCCTGCCCCTAACCCCAGCTGAGGCATCAAACACGTTCCGGCCATTGTGCCCCGCCCCCGCTCCTTCCCCTGTGAAGCCAGTGTTGGAGGTGAGGGACCAGCGGCGATTCAGCACGGGCGGGCTGGGCAGAGGGGAGTGAGACTCCGACATTCGCCTGGCGGCGCCCGGCGTTGGGGTGAGGCTGTGAGGTGTTGGGATCAGGCCATAAGGTGCAGTGGGCTGAGAGAATGCAAAGTTGTCATCATCGTCCGAATCATCCTCATCCGAGTCACGATCGTAATTGTCGCGATTGTCGTGAGCAGAGGCAGCAGCATCGTGTGCATTACTGGGTGACAGGACCCTGCGCGGTTGCCCCTGCCCAGTACCACGGTTTTTGGGTTCGGTCTTTGACCGGCCCATAGGCGGGGTGAATGGGCGGCGTCCGCCGCCTGTTTCTCCCGAACCAGCCGTTGTATCTGTTTCCCCACTCCGCCCATCGACCACTAGTCTGTCGATTCTGTGACCCTTGCCAGCACCGTGATACCCAGCAGTAGCAGCAGTAGCAGCAGGAAGGTGTGGAATGGCAGCAGGGCTTTTGCTGCAGCGGCTGCTGTGGCTGCTGGCCATGCTCCCCATGCTCACGAAGCTGTATGTGCTTGATGCCGTGTTGCTCCTGCTGAACGCACCCCTTGCCCCACTCCGCACCCGCTCACCACCACCGCTGGTAACGCCGTAACAACTTTCGTCACCGATAGGACAGTAGTTACCGCCTGCACCATCATAATCTCCCTCGCCACCATCTGCACTGCCCATATTCCCCTGCCAACCGCTGCTTGGTGAATTTACAATCGGCTGCCCGTCGCTTTGTTTCATGGTCCGGCTTTTACCCAGCCTCCCAAACACCGGCCCGCTATAAAAGCCAGAGCCAAGTCCTCCCCAGGTAGGGGTGGTTGCTCTGGAGGAGGTGGGTCTGGTGGAGGTGTCACCTGATTTGCTGCCAAACGACAATCCCAACCGTCCACTGTTCCACATTCCATGCGCGTCGGTTTTGCCCTTCACGACCTCACCCAAATCGCTAGTGTCTCCAATTTCGCCAAGCTCATCCGCGAAACCTGATTTTCGGAACCCCCCCGAAGCACACTCAGTCTGTTCGATTGAAGTAACCCTACCGGAGGAACCGCGTGGCCTTTCGCCACCGCCATGCCCTAGCGAACTATCATCAAAATGAGCGTTTCGCGAACCTGGTGGCGAGCTCTTACGACGGTTAGCGGAGAACGGACGTGGCAAAGGCGATTTGCTACGCGGCCGAACCCGGGCAGTAGACGCAGCGTCAGCTCCGTTACAGGTTTTGCTCCGATTTAACTCGTAAGCTTCTTCGTCCACGCAATTTCTCGCAAAACTGCGATTACCCGCACCTGCACCGAAGCTCTTACTCCCAGCACTTATCCTCTCACCACTAACGTCCCTATCATCAGTAGTACCACCACTACTGGTACCGTTAAGACTAGGCGCCCTGCTCCACGTGGCGGTTTTCACGAGCGCGCGCGCAACGGTTGTCATTGACAAGGACCGCGGCGAAATCTGCGGCAACACGCCTCTGCGCTTCTCGCCGCCAGGGCCGCTGCTGCTGCTTTCCGCGCTGCTCCTGCCGCCGTTCTTTCCACCGCCGCTGCCACGCGAATGCTCCCCGCTCGCCGTCCGTCTCAGATGTCTCGTCCCCTCGCCCTCTCGCCCCTCCTCCTCCTCCTCCCCGCCTCTCATACCGCTTAGTTCATCACTCTCGCCGCGCGCCGAGCGCCCCTCAGCTGCCGCAACAGCCGCCGCAGCCGCGGCGGCGGAACACCTCCCCCTGCTGAGCCCTCCCCTTCCCCCCGCCACCGCTCCGTTCCCTGACCCATCCCTCCCGTTTCCGCCGCTCCCACGGGCCTTCCCCCCGCCAAACCCGCCAAGACCACCGCCGGCGCCGGGTTTCACGATGAGCTGTAAGAGGTTGCTCTCGCCGTCGTCCCCCCCGTCGCCGCGCTTATCCCGCCAGCCATCCACCGTGCGTTCGCTCACGCGCTGCCGTCGCTGCAGCGTGGGGCGGCGGAGCGAAGGAACCAGCAGCTTCCATATGCTGTGCGCCTCGAGAACCACGCCTTGCGCCTTCCGCGCAGCTCCCTCCCAGTCGTCCGACTCGCGCTGCGGAGATTCGGGGATCCACCAACGGTCGGAATCGAGTCCCGCGGCCCCTCCCGCGAACCACCCAAACCCTCCCGCGGCCCAGTCTTTGACTCTCGGTAAAATCGTCTCCACTATAGTCGCCACCTGCTTAGCCAAAACGAGCGGATCATCCGCCGCCACAACGACCAGCTTCCACGAAACTTCCGACCCCAGTCCGGACCGCAGGCGCACGGGAAGCGCGAGGAGCGGCAGCACGGGGAACACGTCGCCTGGGTCGCGCTCCTTTGCACCCACCTCCACCGCCTCTAACGGCGCGTTGTCCAGAATCACGGGAAACCCGCCGCAATCATCGGGACGGCTGAACGGGTCGCTGGGATCGACGGCAGAGGAGTCGAGTGGATAAAGATCGACGTCTGCTGCGGAGGTGCTTTTGTCGGGAAGTGCGGAGGAGGAGGAGGTTGCGGAGGTGACGGGGGACGGCCCGAGAACGCACGTTTGCGGGATGATCCCAAGGTTCCACGGCCGCTGCTCCGAGTCGTCGACTTTGACGGCGCCGTCAAGCGCTAGACGGCGACGGCGACCGGCGAGCGACGCGGCGAACGAGCTAGACTTGGAAGAAGTGCAGATAAAGTTGAGGAGGGGAATAGCAGTCGCCGGCTTGCCCCGCGCTGCAGAAGCGGAGGTGGCGCGCGGGGAAGCGCGGCGGGGAGAGTTACTCGCGCCTGGGCAGGCGAAGAGGATGACGTCATGCCAGATGGAGACGATGTCGCCGGCGCGGATGAGCGGAAGGAGGTTCCCCTGAGGCAGGTGCGACATGAGGCGACGCGACGTTATTGATACTTGTACAAGGTCGATTAGCTGACTTTGAAGGACTTACGCACGCTTGACGAATCCTTGCTTGGCACTACTAGTTTGTTGAAAGGACGGGCCTTCTCTAATCTTTTCTCGAAGACAAACCAAAACGGGATGTTAGCGGGAGCTAACTTACTGTGAGGCATCTAGAAGAGTGAGGGAACTCGTGGTGTAGGGGCGTGGAACTTGCAATGAACAGGAAGTCGTGACTTGTTTAGTCCAGTTCCCACTCGCTCCCAAAAATGCCGCCAGTGTGTTCTTGTGGCTGTGAAATCCGCTGCTGTGACAACTTGGCTCAGATGGGGTAGGCTGATGTTCAGGCCCGTGGTTGCAACGTGGAGTGCATGTCGGTGCAGGGAAAATTTCGGGGGAAATTATACGGGCAGTCACAATGTTTCCCGTTTTATCACATTTGGTCACAGGGGTATCACCAACAGTCACAGTACAGTAAATTTCTATCCTGGGTGATCACATTGCTATCAAGGTTGGTCACACCTCGCCCCGAAAAGCTATCACGTTTGGTCACTCGTTGGCGAGGTGTGACCATCCGTGATAGCACTGTGATCACCCGCGATAGAAATCTACTGTACTGTGACTGTTTGCGATACCCCTATAACCAAACGTGATAAAACGGGCATAATTGTGACTGCTTGTATAATCTCCCAAATTTCGGTCCTCATCGCAACCGCTGCGGCACATTGCAACAGATGCACAGAAGCTGTCGTCTTCTTCTGTTGAATTCACGAGCAGAAAAACTGTTCGCCGAACACCACCACCAACAACCGCCCTTCCACGTCATCGTGAAACCGCCAGTCACGGAGGGGGAGGGCGAAGTCAAATCATTTTTGCGCGAAAGATGCTTGAGAGTGGGGGAGAGCATCGCTAGCGAGAAGTTACAACTCCCTTGAAGAGCACTCGCAACTCGCAATGGGATGACAGATGCGTCCAAATGCTTTGGTCCTGATGGCTGCAGCAAATGGACAGCAAATGCTCCAAGCTATAATACTTTGAACGTACTAGTGCACCATGTTCAACGTTCTCAGTGTTAATTTTCTGTTGAAGCATGTTTAAATGGTCCCTCTAATGAAGGACACTCAAGGTCACATGGGAGATGTGCGGATCAGTTACCCTATAGACCACCAAGTGCCCATGCCGCGGAGAGTCACTACACAACGGGAGTGGACTACGGAGGAAGGCACGGGGTTGTGCGGGTGATCCTAGCGTTGCACTAGGCGTTCACACTACGTGCTGTGTTCACAAAGAAATTTGGCAAGAGTTTCACTAAGAAATTGAGTGAACAATAGATTACAAATGAGGCATGCAAGTCGATATAGGTAGAATGGCATGCGACACCTAGCAAGCTCTCTGCGGAGCGAACTCTGCCAGCGCAGCAAAAGAGCGGCTTGCCAACGCTGCAGCAGAGTAGTCTGTCAGCGTTGCACCACAACGGTATGCCAGCGCTGCAGAGGCAGGTGAACTTCTGCGCATGTGCACACCTACCAAGTAGGTGTAGGTAGGCGGTCGCGCCGCTAGGCACATTGCGCAGGTGCCAGGTAGAACACGTGTCGACGGTTTCGCCAGCCGTGCACCGTCGAGCACGTGATGCCGTTCCGCAGGTTGACTTCGCGAAAACCTCCTGAGCGACATTCGCCCTCACGTCGGATTTCGCCAATCGAGCGACTTGCGTCGACCGGTTTGACGATGCTCTGCCGAATAGCATTCGCCTAGACGAGCTCGTCGAGTAGAGCCCGTCGACCAATGCTCCTCGACGGGCCTCGTCTACGAGCGTCCTCTGCGAGCTCGTCAACCAGCGTCCTCTGCAAGCCCGACGACCAGCGTCCTCTGCGGACGCGTCGACCGGCGTCCTCTGCGGACGACTTCTGCGGACTTAGTCGAGGTCGAACTCTTATGCGGACTTGGTCGAGGTCGAACTCTACGGACAGGTCGAGGTCGAACTCTGCGGGCAGGTCGACGTCGAACCCTGCGGGCTGTCGACGTCGAACTCTGTGGGCTGTCGACGTCGACTTCTGCGCGCAGTCTGCGTCGACTTCTGCGTGCCCCCGACTACGAAGTCTGCTTCGCCCAAGCGAGGGCGGGGCCATTTCCCGAAAACACTCCCCTGCCGCGCTCGCGCTTGGGCACCCCACACACTAGGTCTACCCAGAACCGAAGGGATAGATTACAAGGAAAAAAATCCATCTGCGTGCACCCAACACATAACACGCATGGCACCGCACCAGCCGTGCAGAAGGGCACGACACCTACCGTTGCACCTCGTCATCACCGTCGCCGACGTCGGCCAAACGCGCTTGGCCGATTGCGACGGAGCACCGGTTGAAAGCCGAAAAATGCAGCCCCTTCGTCAGAAAGTCGGCCGGCTGCTCGGTGGTCGGGATGTACTGCAGAGCAATCTTCCCGCGCATCACCATATGCTACAGCCAGGCGTAACGTCGCTCCATGTGCTTGAGGTTGCACTTGAGCCCCAAGCCCTCTGCGACCGTGATGGCCGACTAGTTGTCCACGTGCAGCACGGTCGGCTTCCCAGCGTCGAGCAGCCGGAACTCCGCAAGAAGGAAGCGAAGACGACGAGCCTCCTTGCCGGCTTCCGTGGCCGCGACGTACTCCGACTCGGTCGACGAGAGCGTCGCGCACTTAATGCGCTGGCTCGACCAGGAGACGGCAGCCCCTCCGAAGACGAACACGTAGCCGCCCGTGCTCGTCCTGTTCTGCTTGTCACCAGCGTCGTCGTCGTCTGCATAGCCGACCAGGCAAAGCGACTCTGGTCCACCGCCGAACTCCAGAGCAGCGTCACGGGTGTCTGCGAGGTAGTGCAGACAACGGTCGACCTCGCGCCAGTTATTGTCGCTCCGCACTGTCAAGCCACTTCCCAGCTTGATGCACGCGAAGGCAATGTCTGGCCTCGTCGTCGTCACCGCGAACTGCAGCGAGCCGACTTTCTGCCGATACTCTTCCTCATTGCGTGACTGCGCGTCCTCGTCGTCGAAAGTCAACCCTGCGTAAGCGTCGACGGATACCGGCGTCTTCGGCACTCGCCCGGTCTGCTCCTCGTTGATGAAACGTCGACGCAGCTTGTCGACGTAGACTTGCTGGTGAAGCCATAGCTTCCTCGCTGGCCTGTCGCGCACGATCTCCAGCCCGAGATATTTCTCGACCGGTTTGATCTCGCGCAGCTCGAAGGCGGCCTCCAGCAGCTCCTTCAGCTTCTTCAGCATTGCAAGGCTGCTGCTGGCAGCGAGCAGGTCGTCGACGTAGACGAGCACCCAACACGTCAATCCGTCGTCGCCGACCTTGAAGTAGAGAGCCTCGTCGACCTGGATTTTCTTCCAGACGGCGCCGGTCAGCACCGCGTCGAGCGCAGAGTACCACAGCAGCGGACTCTGCTTCAGCCCGTAGAGGCTCTTCAGCAGCTTGCACACTCTGCCGATCCCGTCATTGTAGTAGTCCAGCTGGTACATGTAGAGCACGCAGTCGAGCTTGCTTTGCAGGAACGCGTTCTTCATGTCGAGCTGCATCGGATGCAGGTCGAGGACTGCTACGATGCTGAGGAAGATCCACAGATTCATGTAGCTCCCCACCGGCGCGTACGTCTCGTCGTAGTCTGGCCGTAAACCTGCGTGAAGCCTTTCACGACCAGGCGGGCCTTCTCGCGGGCGACCGTGTCGTCGACGTGGTACTTCGTCATAAGCACCCAACGGTTTTTCATGATGTTGACACCGCATAGACGCTCGACCGGCTCCCACGTCATGTTGGTGATGAGGCTCATAATCTCCTCGTCCATGGCGGCCTTCACCGCCTTCCCCTTCCAGCTCACCAACGCCTCCTTCACCGTCATCGTCGCGATATCCCAATGATGTTCCGGGTCAGCATTCATGTCGGGGTCGAGCTTGGGCAGGTCGACGTCGGCCTCTTCGTCGTCGAGCAGCGTGTTGTATGAGGTCGAAGGCAGACAGGCATGGTAGCTCAGCTTCTCTGCGGGCTTACCAATGTTGGAGCGGGTAGAACGCATCGGCTTCACTTCTTTGACCAGGACTTCCACCACATCACTGTTGTCGGACTGCTCCGCTGCCGACAGCTCCCCTTCCTCGCCACCAAGGACTTCTACGACGTCGCTCGACGCGCCATCGTCGAGCTGGTCCTCTGCCGACTTCTCTTCTGACAGGTCCTCTACCGACTCGGACTGCTCACCTGCCGATAGCTCCTCTGCCGAATCCTCTGCATACTCCTCTGCAGACTCCTCCTCTGTTGGCTCCTCTGACCGGCGCTCCCCTGTTGTCGATGGCTTCTGCACTCAGCCGTCGAGGTGCATCTCGTCACGTCGGTCACTGGCGATGCCACTAGCCGGCGCCGAAGGCGACGCAGCAATGCTCCCCTCATCGCCGCTGGCTGACGGCAACGGCGTCATCGGCAGATCAGCGACAAGGGGAAGAGGGGAGGAAGAAGTGAGCGCAGAGGGAGGAGTGATGTCCTCGACGTCGTCGTCCTCGACGGCAAGCAAAGGGGTCGTCGTCGACGAGGGATTCGTCGGCGCGACAGCAGGTTTCCGTGTTGAAACGGGGTCGTGCTCTGCCTTCCACGCCTCCAGTGACATTGTTTCGTAGAAGATGGCCTCTACGGTCGTCACCACCTTGTTGTCGGTGAGGTCGAGCACCTCCCAGCCCTTGCTCTCCGGCGACATACAAAGATGAAGGCCCCACCGGGCCTTCGGCGCCAGCTTCCCGTCGCGCTGCTGCTCGGGGACCATGAACTGCACCATGCAGCCCCACACGCGCACCTGCGTCAGGTCCGGTTTCTTCTCGAACAGCAGCTCGTGTGGCGTGGTCCCCGAAGGCAGAGACGCCCGTTCTAGGCAGTTGTGCACCCAGACGGCCTGGCGTAGAGCAAGGTGCCACCAGTGGTGCTTCACGCCCATGTGAAGCAGCATCGTCCGCACGGTCTCGACGACTGTACGCATCTCCCTCTCTGCCATCCCGTGCTGCTGCGGAGTATAGGGGCATGTCAGATTGTGGAGGATGCCCTTGTCCTCGACGAAGTCGGTGAAGGCTCGACCGAGGAACTCCCCTCCGCGGTCAGAACACAGCATTTTCACTGTCTTCGACGTCTGCCGCTCCACCAACTTCAGCCAATTTTCGAAGACGATCAGCGCGTCGCTCTTCTTCGCGATCAGCCTGACCCACACGCAGCGAGTCTTCCTGTCCTTCAGCAGAAGAAAGTAGAAGCTGCCATCTTTAGTGACCACTCGAAAAGGCCCGCAGAGGTCGATGTGCACCACGTCGAGCTCATTCTCGGCGTCCGATCCTTGGTCGGGGAAGGTGTGCCGCGCCAGCTTGCCTCCGACGCAGGAGGCGCACGGCAGATCCGAAGCGGTCGACTGCTTGATGTCTAGACCGACGGCGACCTCATGCTTCGCCGAGCTCTTGATCGTATCGACGCCGACGTGCACGAGCCTTGCGTGCCACATGTCCGGCGTAGACTTTGTCGCCGAGGCGATCGTCCACAGAGCCACCACTTCTGCCGGGGCCGACATCGACTTCTTCAGAACGTCGAAGGTCATGGCATAGTCGCTCTGCAAGGGGAGACCGGGAGCTACGTGACTCTGTGGATCTTCCTCAGCATCGTAGCAGTCCTCGACCTGCACCTGATGCAGCTCGACATGAAGAACGCGTTCCTGCAGAGCAATCCCGACCGCATGCTCTACATGTACCAGCCGGACTACTACAACAACAGGACCGGCAGAGTGTGCAAGTTGCTGAAGAGCCTCTACGGGCTGAATCAGAGTCCGCTGATGTGGTACTCCACGCTCACCGCACCATGCGGAGAGTCACTACACAACGTGAGTGGACTACGGAGGAAGGCACGGGGTTGTGCGGGTGATCGTAGCGTTCCACTAGGCGTTCTCACTACTTGCTGTGTTCATAAGGAAATTTGGCAAGAGTTTCACTAAGAAATTGAGAGAACAATAGATTACAAATGAGGCATGCAAGTCGATATAGGTAGAATGACATTGCAACACCTAGCAAGCTCTCTGCGGAGCAAACTCTGCCAGCGAAGCAAAAGAGCGGCTTGCCAACGCTGCAGCAGAGTAGTCTGTCAGCGTTGCACCACAGCGGTCTACCAGCGCTGCAGAGGCAGGTGAACTTCTGCGCATGTGCGCACCTACCAAGTAGGTGCAGGTAGGCGGTCGCGCTGCTAGGCACATTGCGCAGGTGCCAGGTAGAACACGTGTCGACAGTTTCGCCAGCCGTGCACCGTCGAGCACGTGATGCCGTTCCGCAGGTTGACTTCGCGAAAACCTCGTGAGCGACTTCGCCCTCACGTCGGATTTCGCCAGTCGAGTGACTTGCGTCGACCGGTTTGACGATGCTCCGCCGAATAGCGTTCGCCTAGACGAGCTCGTCGAGTAGAGCCCGTCGACCAATGCTCCTCGACGGGCCTTGTCTATGAGCGTCCTCTGCGAGCTCGTCAACCGACGTCCTCTGCAAGCCCGACGACCAGCGTCCTCTGCGGACGCGTCGACCAGCGTCCTCTGCGGACGCGTCGACCAGCGTCCTCTACGGACTCATCGAGCGCGTCCTCTGCGGACGACTTCTGCGGACTTGGTCGAGGTCGAACTCTACGGACAGGTTGAGGTCGAACTCTGCGGGCAGGTCGACGCCGAACTCTGCGGGCAGGTTGGCGTCGAACTCTACGGGCTGTCGACGTTGACTTCTGCGCGCAGTCTGCGTCGACTTCTGCGCGCCCCCGAGTGCAAAGTCTGCTTCGCCCAAGCGAGGGCGGGGCCATTTCCCGTCAACACATGCTACATTGTCTATTATGAGTTGTAATAAGAAGAGTGCGCGGGATTCAATATCACGGAAGTGATAACAACAACTGAGCAATTAATGAGACCTAGAATTGATATAGTGAAGGCTAGCTAGGCCGAGGTCGCAGGACCGCGCATGGTTGGGTGTAGGTTCGGGGTTGGGAAACCTGAAGTTGACGCGAGGGACGTTCGGATGGCGAGGTCGTCAGACCGAGCCTGGAACTCTGAAAGTTGGAGTTGTATGCGCATGGAGTGCCTCAGTAAGGAATTAGGGAAAATTCCTTACACTACCCCCCCCCCCCCCCCCCCTCTTAAGAAAGGTGGTCAATATCTGGCACTCGTCGAATAAAATATTATCCTTTCCGACGAGATACACTAAACCCTGGCCTTGTAGCGAATCGGTCGTGACCCACGTGTCATCTTCACTTGTGCGATCAACCCATCGCAGGAGAAAATCGACCTGGCGTCCTGTCGGTGTCGCACGCACGCGGTGATTCAGAATCTTCTAAGGCTGAAGTGTCGGGTCTGGTACAGGCCGAACACTTGGCGTCATGTTGGGGCAGGCGATATCGGACGACTGCGCGGCCACGTAATGGCGGAGTATGTCAAAACATATTTGTATATATTTATCTAGGCTGTAGTGGGGTTAGCCTTTAGGGGGTACAAACAATTTCTCGACACTTTGCTTGTACCCCCTTCCCTTCACCTAATCATCCATTCCACCTATGATTCTAACAGGTATAGAGCAGTTAGGTCCTTTGGGACCATTTTATTTTAAAACCTACCGTTAACACTGCCCCTTCCGCTGCCCGTGGCGCGCCCCTAGTGTGCCTCTTAGCTGCCCGTCGCGCGCCCCTAGCGCGCTTCGGTTTTCTGCCCATAGCGCGTCCCGTTCGCTGCCCCACGCGCGCCCTGTTTGCTGCCGCGCGCGCCCCGTTCGCTGCCGCTCGCGCGCCCCGTTTGCTGCCCCGCGCGCGGCTCTAACGCTGCCCGCGCGCTGCCCTGCTGCGCTGCCCGCGCACTTCCCTGCCGCGCGCCCTGCAGCGCTGCCCTGCTGCGCTCCCTGCCGCCCTGCCCTGTTGCGCGCCCTGCCGCGCTGCCATGATGCGCCCCCTGCCGAGCTGCCCTGCTGCGCCCCATGCCGCGCTGCCCGCGCGCTGCCATGCCGCGCGCCCTTCTGCGCTGCCCTGCTGCGCGCTTGCGCGCTGCCCGCGCGATTGCGCTCTGCTGCGCTGCCTTGCCGTGCTGCCCTGCCCAGCCGCCCTGTCGCCCTGCCCTGCCGCGCTGCCCTGCCCTGCTGCGCTCGCGATGCTCCGCGCCTGCGTGCGCTGCTGCCCGTGCTGCTCCGTGCCTGCTTCCCTGAGCCGCTGCGCCCTGCCGAGCCGCCCTGTCGAGCCGCCCTGCCGACCTGCTTTACCTTTTCGTGCCGCTCGGGCCCAGCCCTACCCTTTGGTCCTAGCACTGCTCGTTCTACTGCCTATTTTGTAACGGTCGCTAGGCCGCACTGCTCAATATGGCTACACCTACTGCTCTTGAGTTCGATGCCGAAGGTACCCCTATCGATTACGAGTCCTGGCTCGAGGGCCTTCATCTGTACCTGCTTAGCGTCACCAGAGACGACGCCTCTCTTTTTTAGCACACCTCAGGCTCCCTTCTTGCTCCGCCCACTCCGAAAGTGCCTGGCCCCACTTCGCCAGCAGACGTGCATCAACAGTATAAGATAGATCGCGTAGATAGTATTCAGTGGTTAGCACGCGACGCCACTACCGAGCTTGCAGTCCGCAGCCACCTCCTGCCCGTCCAGCGAACTCACTTTCGCTAGCTGAAAAATGCCAAAGCGCTCTATGACGCTGTAATGAAGCGCTATTCCTCCCCCTCCTCTGCTGCCGTAGGCCGCCTGCGGCCGCCGTACCTCTTTCCTGAGCTGTCCGACTTCATCACTGTCGCTGACCTCATGACTCACCTACGCTCCAGTGACCTTCGCTACCATGCTGCTCTTAAGCGTGAGTTTATGGCTGCGAACCTCCCCCCGATGTACATCACTCTCTACTTCCTAGTGACCTGTCTCCCTGACTCCCTTCGCCCCATCCGAGACCACTTCCTCTCTCTCGACCCCACCGAGCTCACCCTAGCCTCGTTTGAGTGACGACCCTTGGAGGCTGAGACCAGTGCCCACGCTGTAGCTGCCTCCCGTGATACTCCCCGCACCTCTTTCTTTGAGGGGTGTGCTCCTTCCCTCCTCGCGCCTTCTGTTGCCTCTGATGCTGCTGTTGACTTCCTCTGTGCTGAGGAAGCTGGTGCGGCGTCCGCTCCTGGCGGGAGGTGCAACAGGGGTGGGCGTCAGAAGGGCAAGGTGGTGCGGGTGGTGGCGGGGGTGGCGGTGGCGGCGGCGGTGGTGGTGGCGGTAGTGGGGGCGGTGGAGGTGGTGGTGGCGGGGGTGGTGGGAGTGGCAGGGGTGGTGGGGGTGGCGGGGGTGGCGGCGGCACTGGGGGTGGCGGAGGCGGCTCGGGTGGCGGTCGTGGTGGAGCTAGCAAGGGTGGGGGTCAGGGAGTTGCGTCTGGGCGCACAACTATTGGAGGCGGAGGTTCTGGGGGTGGACAGCAGCAGCAGTCGTGTCGGCAGGAAACCCTCTCGCCGCAGCAGCTGCGTGAGTGGGTGGTCCAGCGAGGTGGCCCCGGAGGAGGAGGAGGTCGCTGCACCTACGTCAGGCGCACGGGTCTTCACGCAGGGGACGTCTGCGGCAGGCAGGGCCAGGTGAGGCTCGCTGCTTCTACCGCCCCGAGGACGCTTTCCGCGAGGAGTTTGGTGAGAAGACGGACGTGCCTAACTGGTTAAGATTGCTCAAGAAGGGCGTAGATGTGTTTGCTCTTGATTGGGACCAGATCCTTGCTGGCATACATGCTATGTATACAGCTTCAGCTAGTGTTGAGGGTGACTTTTTCTCGGGTTTGCCTAGCTCTTGTGGTGTAGTGACTGCTAGTGTAGGTGCCTGCGAGTCTGCTAGCACAGGTGCAGTTCCAGTGGAGGCTCTACACACCTTTACTCTAGACTCCGGCGCGTCTCGCTGCTTCTTTCACGACTGCACCACAGTCATACCACTCACAGCACCTATCCCTGTCACTTTGGCCGACCGCTCGTCGGGTCCGGTAGTGGCTCGTGGCACCACTGTTCTGCCGTGTCCGGCGGTCCCCTCCGGCTCCCTCACAGGTTTCCACCTCCCCTAGTTCGCTACAAACTTGTTGAGTCAGGCTGTCCTCCAGGATCAGTTGGTCACCACCACTACTCCTGGGGGCAAGCTTGTGGCGATCTGCATGGACTCGGTGACTCGCGACCCCCTCGCCACTTTCACCCGAAGGCCTGGGTCTGGTATTTACAGACTCCACACTGAGTCTGCATAGGCAGCTGTGCCAGGTCAGGTAGTTGCGCCGTGCTCATGTCGGTTACTCACGCACCCGTCTCTCCTCTGGCACCACCGTCTTGGTCACCCCTCCCTGCAGTGTCTGCATCGCATGCACTCGCGTCTTCTTGTCTCTGGCCTTCCGAGGTCCTGCCCCCGCTCCCGTCGTCACTTGCACCGCCGTGCACTCTCTGCATTGAGGGGCGGCAGCGCACCGCTCCTCACTCCTCCTCGTTCCCTCCGACCACTGCTCCTCCGCAGAACCTACACATGGACGTGTGGGGCCCCGCCCCAGTCCCTGGGCCGAGCCGGGAGCGCTACTTCCTGCTGGTTGTTGATGAATATACGCGCTACACCATGGTGTTTCCCTTGCAGCGCAAGGGCGACGTCCGTCGTGTTTTGATCCAGTCGATCCACGCTGTTTGTCGCTAGCTGAGTGCACGGTTCCGCCAGGACCTCCCAGTGCTCCGTCTGCACTCTGACCATGGAGGTGAGTTTTCATCCGGTCTCCTTGAGGACTTTTGTCGTGAGGAGGGCATCACCCAGTCGTTCACGGTTCCAGCTTCTCCAAAGCAGAATGGGATTGCTGAGCGCAGCACTGGCTTGGTCATGGAGGTTGCTCGCACCTCCATGATCCATGCGGCTTCTCCCCATTTTCTGTGGCCGTTTGCGGTCCGATACGCCGCGCATCAACTCAACCTCTGGCTCCGTGTCTCCGAGCCAGAGACCTCCCCTACACTACGTTGGACGGGGGAGGTTGGCGATGCGTCGGTGTTTCGGGTCTGGGGTTCGCTTGCCCTTGTCCACGATACAACCGCAGGCAAGCTCACTTCTCGCACCGTTCGCTGCGTCTTCCTTGGCTTTCCCACCGACGCGTCGGGCTGGCATTTTTACCACCCGGCCACGCGTCGCGTCCTGTCCTCCTAGGACGTCACCTTTGACGAGTCGGTTTGCAACTACCGTCTCCTCCCATGTGTCTTCTCTTGTTCCCCCGCCGCCCCTCTTCCTGGATCCAGGTTACCCCACCAGTAGACCCCCACCCCCCCTCGCGTCTTGCTCCCTCAGGTGTGTCTCAGGTCACACCACCCCCCTTGGTTGATCCTATGGAGGTCTCATCTGGCCCGACTGAGGGGGGTGACCCTGCTGCTGACGACATTGCGGCCTCTCGCCTCTCTCCACGTTTGGAGACCCCTCCTGGCTTTCAGCCTCGGCCGTCTTCGCCGCCTCTATAGCCTGTCGCTGTGGACTCCGGTGCTGCTGGAGGTGGTGGCACTGGATGTGTGAGCTCTGAGGGTGCTGACGCTGGAGGTGCTGGTTCTGAAGGTGCTGAGCCTGGGGGTGCTGAGCCTGGAGGTGCTGCGCCTGAGGTTGGACAGCAGCTGCCGTCGTGTCCGCAGGAGACTCTCTCGGCGCAGCAGCTGTGTGAGTGGGTAGTCAGACGCCGTGCTGACTCTGCAGGTGCTGGTTCTGGGGGTGCTGAGCGTGCGGGTGCTGCCACTGGAGGTACTGAGCATGCGGTCACTGCCTCTGGAGCGGGAGGCCCTGGAGGTACTGGAGCAGGAGGTGCTGAGGCTGGTGGTGCTGAAGGTACAGGAGATGGAGGTACAGGAGCTGGTGGTGCTGGGGGTACTGGAGCCGGGGGTACTGGAGGTTCTAGTGCTGGGGGTGCTGCGCAACCGGTGCAGTGGCGACCGTTCTTCTAGCCTCAGCTGGAGTCGTCGCTTCCATCACCTGGCTTGGCGCTTTGCCAGGTTCTCAGTCTTCCGTCTTCCAGTGGCCTAACTCCTCCCCTACTGTGTCCTCCACCTGACCAGTCTCAACTACAGTTACAACCTCACTCCCCACTGCCTACTCCTTCTCCTTACACTCAACAGACAGACTCTCTGACAGAGCGTCGTAAGCGTGCGTCTCGTCTTGCCTCCCCTGTTCGCACTGTTCGTCGGGCTCGTCGTGCTCGTCCTCCACTTGTTCCCGGCACACACACTATGGCACTTCGTCCTTCCACTGTTCCACAGCGTGTTGCCCTGCCGTCTCCTCCAGCGTCCTCTCTTTCTGACGTGCCTGACCCTGAGTCTGACCTTGCTCGCGCTACTTGTCACTGACCATACTTTTGAGTCTGCTGCTGCGTCACTGAGCTCGTTGACGTCGGTTCTGCCTATCGTCTTGACTACTTTGCAAGTCTTTTTTCTGAGTCTGACTGTCCTCCGTCCGTCAGGGGTGAGCTTGCCTTGGCAGTGACGTCCTTGAGGACAGGCAGTTTGAGCTCGAGTGCCTTGCGACTACTGTACCTTATCTCGCTGCCATGCTGCTTTCCCCTGAAGGAGATGTTACACTAGCAATTACTAAATGAATTGATTAGCAATGAACAAAACAGGAAAGATATATGCAAGGCTAACCCTAAACATAGCACAACGGAATACACCTAGACTAGAACTAACAAAACTATATAAATATAGTTTGACACACCCCCATAGTCTAGGTGACGGTAGTCCTGTGAGAAGCAGCACAAATCTCAGGGTGGATCTCAAGGACACCACACAGTTTGAGAGCAAGGGTCACATGACCAGTCCACAAGAGCAAAACAAATCTCGGGGTGGATCTCAAGATCACCACGCAGTCCGAGAACAAGCAAGAGGCCACAAGGCCAGTCCACATGCAAGTATAAGAGATGCAAGAATACAAGACAAGCAGGATAAGCATCTCAATGTAAGAAAGGGGCCACAAGGCCAGTCCACAAGCAGAGATATAGCAAATATAGTGAGATGCAAGAGTACAAGACAAAGCATCTCTACGCAAGCAAGTGAGGGCCTGTAGACACAAGGCCTAGCTGGGTGCAAAAACGCTGGTGGTCACAAGGCGGCAACGCCTTAGTGAAGATATCTGCAGTGTTGGCCTCAGAGACAACATGTACCACGCGGGCCTGGCCATGCTGCTGCAACACGCGTAGAAGGAAGTAACGAAGCTGGATGTGCTTTGCCTTCCCAACCAGACGGGGCTCCTCGCACAACAGGACAGCATACTTGTTGTCGGCGAACAAGACTGGGGGAGAGCGAGGCTGCTCACCAAGGTCGGTGAGGAGGAAAGACATGTCAAACCTATATGCTATAGTCTATGTAGGCTGTAGTGGGGTAGTTCATATAGGGTACAACACTTCTAGGTTTCCTACTTGTACCCAACTGCCTGCTAGTCCAATCATTCCTTCGTTCTATTCTGACATGGTATTCTGAGCAGGTTCCCTCCGTGGGAACGTTTTTTTTTAGGGCCCACCACTAAAATTGTCTTACCTGCCCGAAGCGCGCTGTCGCGCCTGCCTCTCCTGCGCCGTCGCGCGCCTCTGCCCTGCTGTCGCGCTAGTCGCGACCCTGCCTGAGCCGCCCGTCGCGGCCCTGCTTTGCCGCCCGTCGCGGCTCTCTCCTGCCGCCCTACGTCGCGGCCCTGCTTGCCGCCTGTCGCGGCCCTGCTTTGCCGCCAGTCGCGGCCCTCTCCTGCTGCCCTACGTCGCAGCCCTGCCCTGCCGCCCCAAGTCGCGGCCCCTGACCTAATCGCAGCCACCGTCGCGGCCCCGCTGTCGCGCCCTGCCCTGCAGCCGCCGTCGCGCCTGCAGCACCTGTCGCGGCCCTGCCTTGCCGCTGACGCACCTGCAGCCGCCGTCGCGGCCCTGCCCTGCAGCCGCCCCAGTCGCGGCCCTGCTCTACCGCCGCCCAGTCGCGGCCCCGCCTTGCTGCCGCCCCAGTCGCGGCTCTGAACTAATCGCCAGCTGCGGCCCTGCCCTGCACCCGCCCCTGGTAAGCACCCGCGCCGCCCAGCCGAGCCGCGTCGCTCAGCCGAGCCGCGTCGCCCTGCCGAGCCGCGCCGCCCAGCCGAGCCGCGCCGCCCAGCCGAGCCGCGCCGCCCAGCCGAGCCGAGCCGCCCAGTCTAGCCGCGCCGCCCTACCGAGCCGCGCCACCCTACTGAGCCGCACTGCCCTGCTTCTGCTGTTTCTGCTGCTTCTGCTGCTACTGCTGCTTCTGCTGCTACTGCTGCTTCTGCCGCTATGGCTAGTCCTACTGTTCTTACCTTTGATGCTGAGGGTTGTGCTGTTGACTTCGAGGTTTGGGTAGACGACCTACAGCTGTTTCTCCAGTGCGACTCCAAGGACGGAGTCTCCCTGTTCGATCACACGTCCGGTGTCTCTCCTGCACCTGCTGCCACTGCTGACAGTACGGTTCGCTCGCAGTGGACTACTCGTGACGCTGTTGCTCGTCTTGCTGTTCGTAGTCACCTGCCGTCTGCTGAGCGCGCGCACTTTGGCCTGTACAAGACTGCTAAGTCTTTGTATGACGCTGTTGTCGCGCGCTACTCCTCCCCTGCCACTGCTGCTCTCAGCCGCCTCATGCTGCCGTACCTGTTCCCTGACCTTGCTGCCTTTGCCACAGTCGCTGACCTCATTACTCACCTCCGCACTAGTGACACCCGCTACCGCGCTGCGCTTCCCACTGAGTTCTGTGCCAAGAACCCCCCCCCCATGTACATCACTCTCTACTACCTAGTCACCCGTCTCCCTGACTCTCTCTCTTCAGTCAGGGACCACATTCTCTCCCTTTGCCCCACTGAGCTCACCGTCGACCTGCTTGAGGAGCGCCTTACTGCAGCAGAGAAGAGTATTGTTGTTGTAGGTGCTTCTCGCGGCGACCCCCGCGCCCCTTTCTTTGAGGGGTGCTCCCCCGTCCCCCTTCTCCCCTCTGTTGCTTCTGCTGCTGCTGTCAACCTCGTTGGCACTGAGGAGGTCGGGGCTACGTCTGCTCCTAGTGGGAGGCGCCGCAACAGCAAGGGCAAGGGGGGCAGGGGTGGTGGAGGGGACGGAGGGGGCGGCGGTGGAGGCGGTGGAGGGGGCGGAGGGGGTGGTGGTGGCGGTGGGGGTGGTGTCGGGAGTGGGGGCGGCAGTGGAGGTGGTGGAGGCAGCGGCAGCGGCGGTGGAGGTGGAGGCGGTGGTGGTGCTGGCCGAGGAGGTACCGCACAGCGTGGAGGCTTTGGCGGTAGCCAGCGCCAGCAGCAGCCGCGTTCCTGTGAGACCCTTTTGCCCCTGCAGCTTCGTGAGTGGTACGCTGGGCGTGGGAGGGCTGGGGGTGTTGGTCCCTGCACTTACGTTCTTCGCACAGGCGGGCGCCGTGGAGAGACGTGCGGACTGCCACACACTTCGCAGCGCTGCTTCGGTCGCCTGACTGACGCCTGGCGTGCGCAGCTTCCTGACGCTGTTGAGCTCCCCCGCTGGGGTGATCTGCTGAAGCAGAATGTTGCTATCTTTGGTCTTGATTTCGATGCTATCCTTGCTGCCATGTATGCTGTGACTGATAGTGCTGAGGGTGACTGTTACCTGTGTGTTCCGCCCGACCCGGGCATTGTGGCTGCTGCTCTAGGTGCTAGTGAGTCTGCTGCTCCAGGTGCTAGTGAGTCTGCTACTCCAGGTGCTAGTGAGTCTGCTACTTCAGGCGCTGGTGAGTCTGCTCTCTCTGGTACTGCACCTACTGAGGCCCTGCACACCTTCACACTTGACTCAGGTGCTTCGCGCTCTTTCTTTCGCGACAGCACCACACTCACGCCGCTCAGTCGGCCAGTTGCAGTCTCCCTGGCTGACCCCTCTGGGGGCCCAGTCCTTGTGCACTCCTCCACGGTTCTACCGTGTCCTGCGGCCCCGTCGGGCTTACTGTCTGGACTCCACCTCCCCTCGTTCTCTACGAACTTGGTGAGTGGAGCTGACCTCCAGGACGTGTGGGTTGACTAGTTCACCCCGGGAGGTCAGCGTGTGACCCACTGTACTTGCTCTCGGACGGGCCGCCACCTAGCCACGTTCACCCATCGGCCTGGGTCGAGCCTCTACACACTGACTACTGTGTCTCCTCCTGTCACTGCGTCTGGTCAGGTAGCCGCGTCTGGTCAGGTGTTTGCTGCTGCGTCCAGGTCTAGTCCGGCGTCTGCCCCCTGCTCGTGCCGTCCTCTGTCACACGAGACTCTTCTTTGGCACCACCGCCTTGGTCACCCCTCCCTGCCTCGTCTTCGAGGTATGGCCTCCCGTGTCCTTGTCTCAGGTCTCCCCCCGTCCCTCCCTCCCCTTTCTCCGGGGCCTGCCCCTACCTGTGTTCCTTGTGTTGAGGGCCGGCAGTGCGCCGCTCCTCACTCCTCTGAGTTTCCTCCGACAAAGGCTCCTCTGCAGACTCTCCACATGGACGTGTGGGGCCCAGCCCGCGTCCGTGGACAGGGTCACGAGCGTTACTTCCTGCTGGTCGTTGACGACTACTCGCACTACACCACAGTCTTCCCCTTGCGTCGCAAGGGTGACGTCACTGCGGTGTTGATCGACTGGATCCGCGCTGCTCGTCTCCAGCTCAGAGAGAGTTTCGGCTCGGACTTTCCTGTTCTGCGTCTGCACTCAGACAGAGGTGGTGAGTTTTCCTCCGACCTCCTGAGGGCTTTCTGTCGTGCGGAGGGCATCCGCCAGACGTTCACGCTTCCGGCCTCCCCACAGCAAAATGGGATTGCTGAGCGCCGCATTGGCATGGTCATGGACGTCGCTCGTACGTCCATGATCCATGCGGCTGCTCCCCATTTTCTGTGGCCGTTCGCGGTTCAGTACGCTGCGCATCAGATCAACCTTCAGCCTCGTGTCTCCTTGCCGGAGACCACACCTACACTGCGGTGGACGGGGAAGGTCGGCGATGCGTCTGTGTACCGTGTCTGGGGATCTCGAGCCTTTGTCCGCGATTCTTCCGCGGACAAGCTGTCCTCTCGTGCTGTTCCCTCCGTTTTCCTTGGCTTCCCCCTTGACGCGCCTGGGTGGCAGTTTTACCACCCCACCTCGCGCCGTGTTCTGTCCTCTCAGGACGTCACGTTTGACGAGTCGGTCTCTTACTACCGTCTCTTTCCCTACCGCACTGCCTCTCTCCCCCCCCCCCGCCGCTCTTCCTTGCTCCCGGTACTCCTCCGGTAGACCCCCTCCCCCCTCAGGGTCCTGTCCCCTCAGGTGTGTCCCAGGTAGACCCTGTCGAGCCGGTCGAGGTAATTGTCGACTCTGGTGCTGCTAGGGGTGCTGAGCCTGCGGGTGCGGGGCCTGGGGGTGCTGAGCCTGGGGTTGCTGAGTCTGGGGGTGCGGAGCCTGGGGGTGCTGAGCCTGAGCGTGCTGAGCCTGGGGGTGCTGAGTCTGGGGGTGCTGAGCTTGAGCGTGCTGTGTCTGGAGGTCCTTCGGGTGTCTCGTCACGGCGGGAGCCCCTCTCTCCACAGGGGCTGCGTGAGTGGTACGCTCGACGCTGTAGCCGTGCTGTTGGTGCTGGAGCTACTGGAGCAGCTGGAGGTACTGCTGGTGCTGGAGCTGCTGGAGCTGCTGGAGCCGCTGGTTCTAGAGGTGCTCGTGCTAGAGGTACTGGCGCTGCTAAAGGTCCTGCTGGTGTTGGAGCCGCTGGAGGTGCTGGAGCCACTGGAGGTGCTGCTGGTGCTACTGGAGGTGCTGCTGGTGCTGGAGCTGCTGGAGCAGCTGGAGGTACTGCTGGTGCTGGAGCTGCTGGAGCCGCTGGTTCTAGAGGTGCTCGTGCTGGAGGTACTGGCGCTGCTGGAGGTTCTGCTGGTGTTGGAGTCGGTGGAGGTGCTGGAGCCGCTAGTCCCGGAGGTGCTCGTACTGGAGGTACTGGAGCTGTTACTACTGGAGGTGCTGCTGGAGGTGCTGCGGCTGGTGGTGCTGCGGGAGTTAGAGCTGGAGACCCTGGAGCAGAGGGTACTGGTGCTGTCTCTGCTCTTTCTGGAGGCGCTGCGCGACCGCGGCCGTACTATGTTCCGCTCCAGCAGGTTCTTGGCCTTCCGCTTTTTACTGGTCCTCCTCCTCCCCCCTTACTGAGTCCACCGCCTGTTCAGTCGCAGTCGCAGTTACTGCCAGCCTCTCCACTGCCTGGTCCTTCTCCTTACTCTGGACCGACTAGAGGTCTTACGGAGCGTCGTGCGCCTGAGTCTCGTCCTGCGTCGCCTGAGTCTCGTCCTGAGTTGCCTGTTCGCGCTGTCCGCACTTGTCGTGTTCCGCGTCAGCGTCCTCCTCCTGTCCCTGGCACTCACTATATGACTCTGCGTCCTTCCACTGATCCACAGCGTGTCCCTCTGCCGTCTCCTCCTGCGTCCTCTCTTCCTGACGGTCCGGACCCGGAGTCTGACTCCCTTCGTACTGCTAGTCCTACTGTCACGCGTTTTCTGGCCACTAATGTCACTGACCCTTCGTTTGAGTCCACTGCTGCGTCTGCTCTAGTTGCTGAGCTTGTTGACTTTGCTGCCGCCTGTCGTCTAGACTACGCTGCTAGTCTTGTTGCTGAGTCTGAGTCTGTCTGTCCTCCGTCCGTCGGGGGTGAGTGTGCTCTTAGCACGGACGTCCTTGAGGACAGACAGGAGGAGTTTGAGTGCTTTGCCGCTGCTTTACCTCATCTCGTGTCCATGCTGATTGCCCCTGAGGGAGACCCGGATGCACCAGACATCCCGACCCCGCGCTCTTACGCAGAGGCGATAGAGGGTCCCTACTCCTCTCAGTGGCAGACAGCCATGGACGCAGAGATGGCTTCCTGGAAGTCCACAGGCACCTACGTCGACGAGGTTCCCCCACCTGGGGCGAACATCGTCAGTGGCATGTGGATTTTCAGGGTGAAGCGGCCGCCGGGTTCTCCGCCTGTCTTCAAGGCGCGTTACGTTGCACGAGGCTTCAGTCAGCGAGAGGGAGTTGACTTCTTTCAGACCTTCTCCCCTACCCCGAAGATGACCACTCTTCGGGTTCTGCTACACGTCGCCGCTCAGCGTGACTACGAGCTTCACTCTCTTGACTTCAGCACTGCTTTCCTACAGGGCACTCTGCACGGGGAGATCTGGCTGCGTCGCCCACCTGGCTTCACTGGGTCGTTTCCTGCTGGTACCCAGTGGAGCCTCCGGCGGCCAGTCTACGGTCTCCGCCAGGCGCCTCGTGAGTGGCACGACACACTGAGGACGACACTTGCGGCTCTTGGGTTTGCTCCTTCGACTGCTGACCCGTCTCTGTTTCTGCGCACCGACACTTCGCTGCCGCCGTTCTACATCCTCGTGTACGTCAACTACTTGGGTTTAGCCACTGCTGACACTCAGGCATTGGCCCTTGTGAAGTCGGAGCTGCAGAAGAGACACACATGCACAGACCTGGGTGAGCTGACAAGCTATCTTGGCTTGCGGATCACCCGGACAGAGCACAGCGCACCATTACCTTGACTCAGTCACACATGGTGCAGCAGGTCCTTCAGCGCTTCGGCTTCACGTACTCCTCGCCACAGTCCACTCCTCTGCCTACCGGTCACTCGCTCTCAGCTCCACCTTCGGACGAGTCCGTAGAGCCGAGTGGCCCGTATCTAGAGTTTGTGGGCTGCCTCATGTACCTGATGACCTGCACTCGACCTGACCTTGCATACCCTCTTAGCATCCTAGCACGCTATGTCGCTCCTGGCCGACACAGGAAGGAGCACATGGATGCCGCTAAGAGGGTGTTGCGCTACTTGTGCAGTACGTCGGGCATGGGGCTCGTGCTTGGAGGACGGGCTCGAGTTGTCCTCACTGGTCACGCAGACGCTTCTTGGGCTGACGACTTGGCTACGCAGCGATCGTCACAGGGTTACACCTTCAGCCTTGGCTCCGGCTCTGTTTCTTGGCGGTCTACCCGCTCTTCTTCTCTTCTCAGCTCCAGCTGTGAGGCTGAGATCTACGCGGGGGCCATGGCTGCACAGGAGTTACGCTGACTCACCTACCTGCTGACCGACCTGGGAGAGCTGCCTCGTTCTCCTCCAGTGCTGTACGTCGACAACAAGGCCATGATTGCCTTGTGTCAGGAGCACAGACTGGAGCACAGAACAAAGCACATCGCTCTGCGTTACTTCCTTGCTCGAGAGTTGCAGCAGCGTGGTCAGCTTCGTCTTGCTTACGTGGCCACTCAGGCCAACACTGCTGATGTCTTCACCAAGGCACTCCAGCATTGTGATCATCAGCGTTTCTGTACTGTTCTAGGCCTTGTGCCTACTGTGCCTCACTTGCTTACTTCTTGACTCTGCTTGTACTGTGATCTCTATACATATACCTGCATGCGTACACTTGCTAGGTTGTGATCACTGTATTGCTTGTTCTCCTTTATATTACTCTGCATGTGAACTGGCCTTGTGGCCATTTGCTTGTGCTCGGAATGCGTGGTGACTTCGTGATCCACCCTGAGCTTGCTTTGTCTCTCTTGACCGGTCTTGTGACCTCTTGTTCTCCCCCACTTTGCCTATGGGGGTGTGTCAAACTTATATGCTATAGTCTGTGTAGGCTGTAGTGGGGTAGTTCATATAGGGCACAACACTTCTAGGTTTCCTATTTGTACCCAACTGCCTGCTAGTCCAATCATTCCTTCGTTCTATTCTGACAAGACAGCCTGCGAAGCTGATGGCCGCAGCGTACACCTCTGCCTCACAGCTGGAACTGGAGACTGACGACGCATGAGTCGACCTCCACGAAACAGCTCCGTCCCAAGACTAAAACAATAACCTTGTGTAGACCGCAGCGACTCTGCATCGTCGGCCCACGACGAGTCCGGGTAACCTGTAAGTGTAACTGGCTGCATCCCTCCAAGGACAAGTCCCATGCCTAATGTACTCGCCACATACTTCGCCACCCTCTTAGCCGCGTACCAGTTGGAAGGTTAGTGTCTCTTAGGCGCAACAAAGCGCACCAGGATGCTAAGAGGGTAAGCTTGGTCTGGGCGAGAGCAGGTCATTAGGTACATGAGACAACTCACCAACTCAGGATATGGACCGCTGGACTCAAATGGCTCGTCCAAAGGTGGAGCCGTGAGCCCATGATCTACAGCAAGAGGGGTGAGTTGTACCTTGGAGAACGGGAAGTGGAACCGCGTGAGGATCTGCTCGACCATATGCGACTGCGTCAGCGTAATGGTGTGAGCTGCCCTGTCCCTGGTGATCTGCAGGCCGAGGTAGCGCTGCAGCTCACCAAGGTCAGTGCAAGTGTGTCTCCTCTGCAGTTCCTCCTTCACCTAGGCCAGTGCGCATCTGTCAGGAGTGGCGAAGACCAGGTCATCAACGTAAACCAGAACAAAGAACGGGGTCGAGCCACGACGGTCGAAGAGCGACGGGGCAGCAGACGACGGAAAGAAGTCAAGCGCTGCAAGAGTCGTGCAAAGTGTGTCATGCCACTCACGGGGAGCCTGGCGCAGGCCGTAGACCGGTCGACGCAGCTGCCACTGGGTCCCAGGAAGGAAAGAGCCAGTGAAGCCAGGCGGGCGACGCAGCCAGATCTGCTCGTGCAGGCTCCCCTGAAGAAATGTTGTGGAGAAGTCCAAGGAGTGCAACTTGTAGTCGCGCTGAGCTGCAATATGCAACAACACCCGAAGAGTGGTCATCTTCGAGGTAGGAGCGAAGGTCTGGAAGAAGTCTACCCCCTCTTGCTGACTGAAGCCCCTCGCTACATAGCGCGCCTTGAACACCGGTGGTGATCCAGGCGGCCGCTTCACCTTGTAGAGCCTCATGCCACTGACGACGTTCGCACCAGATGGTGGAATGGCGTCGACGTAGGTGCCAATGGACCTATAAGATGCCATCTCAGCCTCCTTTGCTGCTATCCAATACGAAGCCCAGGGTCCCGAGACCGCCTTGGCGTGAGTGCGAGGGATCGGGATGTCAAGGGCGTCTGGATCCCCCTCAGGGGCAAGCAACATGGCCCAGAGATGAGGAACAGAGGCCGCAAGGAAACCAATCTCGAACTGCCTGTTCTTGAGGACCTCCAGGGGAAAGACAGAAGCACCCCCAGAGGACGGAGAACGAGCAGGGCCACTCACCAGGTGAGCGGCGTAGTCAAGACGGTGGGAAAAGGCAAAGCCAGCGACAGTGGTAACAAGAGCCGAGACAGACAACGGGGGGGCACTCTGGTGAGTGACCAACGCGGACAGAACACGGGAGACGACAGGACGGGAGGCACGGAGGTAGTCGGACAACGGGTCATGAAACACAGTTAGGGACGACTCTGAAGGCTGTGGAAGGACAGGAGGAGGTGGAACATGAGAGCGGAGAACAAGGTGAATCAAGCCGTCTGCACTGTAACGGGACCGACAGGGCTCTGGAGACACAGAATGACTGAGGGGAGAACGACGAGTCCACTGGGACGAGGAAAGGGACTGGATAGGGGGAACAAGAGGGGACGGTAGGGGACCACGAACCAAGCGTGCAGGTGCTGGGTCGGGCAGGTCGCGCAGTCGCTGCAGCTCCGCCTCCTCTGCCCTCTCCTGCTGCGGCTGTGACTTGTCCTCTACTCGCTGCTGCTGTGACTGCAACTGCACTTGCGGCTGCGGGCGAGACTTCTGCTCTACCCTGACCTGCTGCGGCCGTGACTCCTCCTCTACTCTCTTCTGCTGCGGCTGTGACTCCTCCTCTACTCTCTCCTTCTGTGGCTGTGGCTCCTCCTCTACCCTCTCCTGACGCTGCGATTGAGACTGCTCTTGATGCTGCTGCTGCTGCTGCTGCTGCCGTGCCCTCTCAGCCGCTCCCGCTCCTCCCTCTCCAACCGGAGGAGACGCTGCTAACGGGTCAGGAAACGGACAGTGCACGGTGTAGGCGCCACAGTGCCAGTGCCTCCGGCTCCAGCACCCCCAGAACCAGCACCTCCACCACCGACACCCCCGGTGCCTCCAGTACCTCCCGCAGAAACACCCCCAGGCTCCGCAGCAACCAGCCGCAGAGAAGAACGAGGAGGGAACTGCAGGACGGACGGGACGCCAGGGGGTGACGCGGGGCGAGGCCGCACATTCGAGGCTGCCGTGTCCTCCACGCCCACACCCCCTGCACCCCGAGACACGACAGGGACTGGACGCTGCGGGGGGGACGACTGCGAAGTGACGTGCGACACACCTGACGGCGCAGGACGCGAAAGGGGGGGGGGGGGGGGGGGCTACCGGGGCGACTGGGGGGGGCTCAAGAGTGAGTAACTGACAGACTTGTCGAACGTGACGTCCTGAGAAGCGAAGAACTGGTGGGTGACCGGGTCGTAGAATACCCAGCCGGAGGCGTCCAAAGGGAAGCCAAGAAAGACGCAAGCACGAGTGCGCGGAGACAACTTGTTCGCCCCAGGGGCGCAAACGTGAGCCAGAGAACCCCAGACGCGGAAGTCAGCTGCTATGCCCGGAGAACCTGACCAAAGGGAGACCGGCATCACCCGTGGCCGTGCGTCACTGGGCCACAGGTTCAGCTAGTGCGCGGCGTAGCGGACTGCCTGAGGCCACAGGAACTGGGGGGCACTGGCATGGCACATGGACGTCCGGGGAACCTCCATGACCAAGCCGATGCGTCGCTCGGCGACCCCGTTCTGCTACGGTGAGGCTGGTAGCGTGTAAGACTGGATGATCCCCCGACCCTGACAGAACGTCTCCAAGCGAGTGGAAGAAAACTCACCACCACGATCCGAGTGTAGGCGGAGCCCACATAGGCCCTGGGCTCCAACCCTCGCTAGTAGCCACGGCTCGAGGACGGTAGGCACGTCGACCTTCTGGCGCAAAGGGAAAACCGTGGTGTAGCGGGAGTAGTCGTCCACCACAATCAGGAAGTAGCACTCCTGATGTGGGCCAAGGACCGGGGAGGGCCCCAGACGTCCAAGTGCAGGGTCTAGAAGGGAGCTGTGGTGGGGGGGGACGAGGAGGAGTGAGGGGCAGTGCGCTGCCGACCCTCGACGCAAGGAGTGCACGGCGGCGCAGGCGAGCGAGGAAGCCGGGCAAGTGACTCTGGGAGACCTGAGACCAGACGGTGACGTAACATCCTACTGAGACGTGGGAACGACGGGTGACCTAGACGGTGGTGCCAAAGGACCGACGGGTGGGTGAGTGACCGACAGTCACACAACACCGCAGCTACCTGACCTGACCTGACCCAGTGTGGTGGGACCCAGTGTGTAGTGAGTACAGACCAAAGCCCGGCTCCCTGTGAAAAGTGGCCAGAGGGGCCCCAGTGGCACCGACTGTGCAGGAGGCAACAAGCTCGTCCAGTGGGAAAGTAGTGACTGACATCCACCAAGTTCCTGGAGAACGAGGGGGTGTAGTAACCTGTGAGAAACCCAGAGGGAGCCGCCGGACATGGGAGAGTGGTGGTGCTGTGGGCAACTACAGGTCCCACAGAGGGGTCAGCAAAGGAGACAGTGACTGGAGTGCGCAATGGTGTGAGGTCAGTACACTAGCGAAAGAAACAGCTGGACGCTCCAGAGTCTAGGGTGAAGGAAAGCTGTGCAGTCTGTGAGGTCGCACCCAAGCCAGCGACAAAGGCTGGTGCTAGACTAGTGGTAGCTGCAGCTCCTACACAAGGATCCTCAGAGGCGCCTGGACTCGAAACAACAAACGCACCAAGACTGGAAACACAGGTGTCTACTCGTGCAGCCGGGAAAGGTCCTAGACCAGGTAGGTGAGACTCAACTGGTGCAGCAGTGCGATGACGAAGACGCAAGGGCCAGTGCGTGTAATAGCGTGAGGACCAAAACGCACACGGTGGAGGTCGCCGAGTCGACGGTAGCAGCTGGACGCAGAGTGCTCAGGACTCCAGCAGGTAGTGCCAGCACCAGGGCCTGTCAGGGCCCGGTACCCGCAGGGGCCTACGTCTTGCCCACTGCTAGCTGAGCCACTGCTGGGGGTGCCACAATTTGGACCCGCAGGTCCCCACTTCCGGGAGTGTTGCGGCTGGCCCTGCTGCTGTAGTACTCTAGTACACGCCATGTGAGGAGCTAGAAATGGGGGGTGTGCTGGCGGTAACCTAAGCTGCTGCTGGTGCGCTGGGGGCAGCCTATGCTGCCGCTGGTTCTGCTGGGGGCAGCCTATGCTACTGCTGGTTCTACTAGGAGCAGCCTAAGCTACTGCTAGTTTGCTGGGGGCAGCCTATGCTGCTGCTCGTTCTGCTGGGCGCAGCCCATGCTGCTGTTGGGTCTGCTGGGGGCAGCCTAAGCTGCTGCTGGTGCTACTGGCGGCAGTGTGCTGCTTCTGGTGCTGCTGGCGGCATTGTAAGCTACTGCTGGTGCTACTGACGGCAGTAAAATCTCCTGCTGATGCTATAGGCGGCAGCGGAAGTTGCTGCTGGTGCTACTCGCGACATTAAAAGCTGCTGCTGGTGCTAGTGACGACAGAAAAAACTGCTGCTGGTGCTACTGGCGGCAGTGTAAGCTGCTGCTGGTGATACTGGCGGCAGTCTACGCTGCTGCTGGTGCAACTGGCGGTAGTGGAAGCTGCTGTTGGTGCTACTGGCGGCAGTGTACGCTGCTGGTGGTGCTACAGGCGGCAGTGTACGCTGCTGCTGGTGCTACTGGCGGCAGTGGAAGCTGCTGTTGGTGCTACTGGCAGCAGTGGAAGCTGGTGCTGGTGCTACTGGCGGCAGTGGAAGCTGCTGCTGGTGCTACTGGCAGCAGTGGAAGCTGCTGCTGGTGCTACTGGCGGCATGGTAAGCTGCTAGGGAGGCGGGTTTCAGCGTGGGGCGGCGGGTTCAGGTGTGGGGCGGCGGGTTTCAGGTGTGTGGCGGCGGGTTTCAGGTAGGGCGGTGGTTTCAAGTCGTGGGGTCGGTGGGTTTCGGGTGGGGCGGCGGTTTCAGGTAGTGGGGACGGTCACGGTAACAGGCGACGGGTGGGGAAGGGCGCGGCTAACAGCTGTGACGTGCGCGCGACTGTTGCTGCGCATGCGTACGGTCGCGACGTACGTGCGCGCGGCTGCGCGTGCGGCTAACTCTGCGCGTGCAGCTACGCGCGTGCTTCTGCTGCGCGCTAGCGGGCTGGTGGGTAACGCGCGGGGCAAAAACGGGTTGGGCGTGGGGCAAAAACGGGTGACGCGCGGGGGCGACGGGGGCGCAATCTACAGACGCTACGGGGGCGCGATCTACGGGCGATGGGGCGCGATAAATGGGCGCTACGGGGCAGGGCGCTTTGGGCTACGGGGCACTACGGGAACGGGCGGGGGATGGGATGGTGGGCCCTTAGGATCATTCGCTTTATACCATGTTACAAGAACATTTACTGAATGAATTGATTAACTATGAACAAAACAGGAAAGATGCAAGGCTAACCCTAACCCTAGCACAACGGAATACACCTAGACTAGAACTAACAAAACTATATAAATATAGTTTTACAGGAGACTCGGATGCACTGGACATCCCGTCCGCGCGCTCTTACGCAGAGGCGATTTCGGGTCAGTACTCTCTCAGTGGCAGACAGCCATGGACGTAGAGATGAAATCCTGGAAGTCGACAGGCACCTACGTCGACGCAGTTCCCCCTCCTGGGGCGAACATAGTCGATGGCATGTGGATTTTCAGGGTGAAGCGGCTGCCGGGTTCTCCGCTTGCCTTCAATGCGCGTTACGTTGCACGAGGCTTCAGTCAGCGACAGGGAGTTGTCTTCTTCCAGACCTTCTCCCCCACCCCGAACATGACCACTCTTCGGGTGTTACTGCACATTGCAGCACAGCGTGACTACGAGCTCCACTCGCTTGACTTCTCCACTGCCTTCCTGTAGGGCAGCCTTCACGAAGAGATCTGGCTGCGCTGCCCACCTGGCTTCACTGGGTCGTTTCCTGAGGGTACCCAGTGGAGCCTCTGGCGGCCAGTCTACGGTCCCTGCCAGGCGCCCCAGAAGTGGCATGACACAATGAGGACTACACTTGCGACTCTTGGGTTTGCTCCTTCGACTGCTGACCCGTCGATGTTTCCGCGCACCGACCCTTCTCTGCCGCCGTTCTACATCCTCGTGTACGTCGACAACTTGGTTTTGCTACTGCGGACACTGAGGCACTGGCCCTTGTGAAGGCGGAGCTGTAGAAGAGAGACACTTCCACTGACCTGGGTGAGCTGCGCATCTATCGTGGCTTGCAGATCAACCGGGGCAGAGCAAGGCGGTCCATCACTCTGACTCAGTCACACATGGTGCAGCAGGTCCTTCAGTGCTTCCGCTTTCGGTTCTCCTTGCCACAGCCCACTCCTCTGCCTACGAGCCACCCGTTTTCAGATCCACCTTTGGACGAGTCCGTAGAGCCGAGTGGTCCGTATCTAGAGCCTATGGGCTGCCTCATATACCTAATGACTTGCATTGGACCTGACCTCGCGTACCCTCTCAACATCATGGCGCGCTACGTTGTGCCCGGGAAGCACCGCCCTGAGCACTACCGGGCTGCGCATAGGGTACTGCGTTACTTGTGCAGTACATCAGGCATGGGGCTTGTGCTTGGAGGATGGGGTCCAGTTGTGCTCACTGGGCACTCAGACGCTTCTTGGGCAGACGACCAGGAGACTCAGCGATCGTCACAGGGTTACACTTTCAGTCTCGGCTCTAGTTCTGTCTCCTAGAGGTCCACCCGCTCATCTTCTGTTCTCAGTTCCAGTTGTGAGGCTGAGATCTACGCGGGGGCCATGGCTGCACAGGAGTTACGCTGGCTGACGTACTTGCTGACGAACTTGGGTGAGCGGCCTCGTTCTCCTCCGATTCTGTACGTCGACAACAAGACCATGATTGCCTTGTGTCAAGAGCAGAGACTGGAGCACAGAACGAAGCACATTGCCCTCCGTTACTTCCTCGCATGAGAGTTACATCAGCGTGGTCAGCTTCTTCTTGCTTACGTGGCCTCACAGGCCAACACTGCTGATATCTTCACCAAGGCCCTTGGGTCTGATGATCATCAACGTTTCTGCACTGCTCTTGGGATTGTGCCCATTCTTCCTCATATACTTGTTTCTTGATCTTGCCTTGCTGTACACTGCTATATAACTTTATACCTGCATGTTTACACCAGCTAGGTTGTGATCGGTACACTGTTTTTGCTATTATAACCCTGCATGTGAACTGGCCTTGTGGCCACTTGCTTGTGCTCGGACTGTGTGGTGATATTGAGATCCACCCTGAGCTTTGTCTTGTTGTTTCTCTTGACTGGTCTTGTGACCATTGCTTGCTCTGGCTATCCCCCACTTTGCCTATGGGGGTGTGTCAAAACATATTTATCTAGGCTGTAGCAGGGTTAGCCTTTAGGGGGTACAACCACTTCTCGACACTTTGCTTGTACCCCCCTTCCCTTCACCTAATCATCCATTCCACCTATGATTCTAAAAGAGTAAGCTGACGTGGAAGGTGTCGTGGATTTTCCAGTCATCCGGTAATAGCAGCTTCGCCGTGACAAGTGTCAGCATCCTGATGATGCGGAAATGTCCCACGTTGCAGGGACGCAATTTGGCGGGCGGGGGCAGTCGAAGGTTCTTCGTGTCCAGGGGGACCATCTGCTCATCGCGGAAGAATAAATCCCTTCGATGTTTATCGGCGTAGCGACAGTATTAGCCTTTCGAATAAATTTGGCTGCTTTGTCGCGGGCTGCCTGAAGTTCCAATACAAACTGATGGGTTCGTGGTACCGGGTTGTCGGGGGCCGTTGAAGAGGGTACCACGGGGTCTATCCCATAGTTGAGGTAAAACGACGTCTGATTAGTCGTCGCGGAGAGTGCTTTGTTATACGCAAACTCCAGCATCGGGAGTAAATCCTCCCACTTGGTCAAGTTGGGGCAGTTTGTGCAAATCAGCTGCTCCATGGTTTGGTTTGTCCGTTCTGTTTGGCCGTTGGTTTGCGGGTGGTATGACGACGAAAACCGCAGGCGGGTGCCGTACTGTGCCCACGTCTCCTGCCAGAACTTCGACTTAAATTTTGGATCCCGATCGCTGATGATCGCCGAAGGTAACCCGTGTAGGCGAACGACGGTTGAGATGAACAGCTTCGCAGTTTCTTCGGCTGTGATCGTCGTACGGCATGGTGCAAAATGTGCCATTTTTGTTAAGCGGTCAACGACGACCAATACCGAGTCGTTGCCACTTGCGCCAGCGGGCAGTTCTGTGACGAAATACATCGTCACCTGTTGCCACGGTCGTTCGAGTGGCTCAAAGGCTGCAGCAATCCGGGTGGGCGATGTCGTGACGACTTCATAGCTTGGCAGGTCGGGCAGGTTGTCACGTAGCGCCGCACGTCCGACGCCATGTCGGGCCAATAATAATTCCGCTGCAGCAGCTTCAGTGTTTTGTCGATGCTGAAATGCCCAGAGAAATTAGAGTCATGAACCTCCTGCGTCAGCAACTTCCGTAAGGGTCGGTATGACGGGACTCAAGCTCGGTTCGTACCGACTTTTAGGTAATAACCCTCGTGTGGTGTTGTGGTCCGAAGATGTTGTGGTTGAGTCCTGTATCCGTGGGCGAATAGTCCGGATAAAAGCAAATTGGAATGGGCGATAAGTACTACGGCGGTCTGCATTGAAGGACGGGTCAGGGCGTCGGCGATGTTGTTGGTGCCCTTCTTGTACGTGAAGGTGTAGCGAAAATTTGACCCCAGGTAGTCGAGCCACCTGATTTTGTTAGAGATTAAGGACGGAGTCTATGAAGATTAGGGGCTGAAATATCTCAAAATCGTCAACTACAATTCTGGACAGAAAAGTCGTCGTCACAAGAAACGTCGTCGACGAAAGGTCCACTGTTAGAATTCTTTCAAACTCGAGTATGTTGTAGCCCTTGACCGTGGCTATCTTTCCCAATTTGAATAGTATCAGAATATGGAGTATAACTCGAGTTATGAACTTCGGCGCACTAGGGGGTATGCTGCCATAGAAAACGTAACTCAATCACAATGATCTCACAAGTTCACACAAGAAAGTTAGAGTAGCAATAGAGCCAGGTAGGAGGGGATGAGGAGGACGAGAGGGAAGGTCCCAAGAGAGTCCCCAACCAAGGAAACCCCATGCCATACAATTCCCTTCCCCATAGGCAACCCAACTTTGACCTTTGTCACTATCCCAACCTCCACAATCCACCTCAACCCAACTTGGCCACACTTGCCAACCTGGTTTGGTTTCTCCCAACCATTTGGCAGCAACTACAGTAGAAAAGACGAATTTCCCAACCCCCAAAAGTCTGTACCCCATATTGAGTCAACCCCACAACTTCCCATAGTCACCACAACCAAATATCAAAAGCATACGAACTCCAACGTTCGTAACTTTCTAGTTCGTGCTCCGATTGAAGCGATACTTGGTTCCTCGGAAAGCTCTTGATCAGAGGAGTCACTTCAGATATCTGCTCAAGCCAAATAACATTCACACACACACTCAGAAAAACCAAACCGCACAAAACACAAATTCTTGCACACACTCACAACACGCATGCAACGCACGAACATATGATGGGAGGCAGACAGACGTGAATGCGAATGGTAGCATCACTCAACAAACTCCCCCTCTGGCTGCCAACCATCATCCCACATGCCATAGCTCAAGCATGCATCCTCAATGCACACTCATCCCAGCAAGCTTCATGCCCTTCCAATGCTCAGATTCAGCCAGGCGCTTGGTGAGAATGTCAGCCGCCTGCTGATGGGTCTTCACAATCTCCAGCCGCACCTCCTTGTCCAGGAGCCTCCTCACCCAATGCCACTTAGGCCTGATGTGCTTCGTCAGCCCATGAAGGCAAGCGTTCTTAGCAAGCTTCACAGCCGACTCGTTGTCACAGAAAATCACAGTTGGCTCCTTTTGGCACACTCCGATCTCCTCCAACAAACGGCTCAGCCACACCACCTCCTTTGCCCCATGATGCAGGGCCATGTACTCTGTCTCACACGAGGACTGCCCCACCTCATTCTGCTTCTTACTGCGCCAGCTCACTGCACCACCTCCGAACAGGCACACATAGCCTCCAATGCTGGTGCCATCCGCTTTCACCGAGTTGAAGCTAGCGTCAGTGTAGCAGGTCAGGAGCATCTCCCCCTTGCTCAAATCAGCTGCACTCCTCTGCAGCCTCTGCCTCACAGCACTGTACTCCAAACCCACTGATGCCGTTGCACTCACATAGCGGACCAACCTCTTGGCCGCTTCCAGCTGCTCATGACTGGGGCGTGAAACCACACTTGCAAGCCTGGATGTAGCAAAGGCAATGTCAGGCCGCGTGTGGTTAGCCGCATAATTGAGTGCCCCCACCATGGAATGAAACAGCTTCCTGTCACTCTCACCCACCACCTCCTCTTCAGCACAGGGCTCCACAGTGAACCCCGAAGGCAGTGGGGTGGCTGGCTTTCCTCCATCTTGCAGCCCATACTTCTCAGCCAGCCCCTCACAATACTTTCTCTGGTGCAACCTCAACACTCCCTTGTCAAGGTCCCTCTCCACATGCATCCCTAAATAGTACTTCACATCTCCCATCTTGGAGCACTTAAACTGCATCTCCAGCATCTCCTCCACATGCTCAATCATTGCAGACGACTCAGAGAAGAGCAGGATGTCATCCACATACACCAGGAGCATGAGAAACTGCTCCTTCTCCTGCAGCAGGAACAAGCTGTGATCACACTCACTCTTCTTGAAACCCCCAGCCAGCAGAGTCTCCTCTAACTTGTGGTACCATGCACGAGGAGCCTGCTTCAGGCCATAGATGGCCTTCTTCAGCCTGCACACCCTGCCGCTCCCATCATCCAAACCCTCAGGCTGTAACATGTACAGCTCCTCCAGAATGATCCCATTGAGGAAGGCGGTGGTGATGTCCATCTGCTTCACCCGCCATCCACGGTTTGCTGCCATTGCCAATGACACCCAAAGTGTTGTGCCTTTCCCCACAGGAGCATAGAGCTCGTTGAAGTCCTTTCCCTTTGTCTGCTGAAACCCCTTAGCCACAAGCCTTGACTTGTAGCGGGTCAGCGCCCCATCAGGTCCGTACTTGTGCCTGAAAATCAGCTTGGAAGAAATGGCCTTCTTCCCAGGTGGCAGCTCACACAGCTCCCACGTCTCATTCTCTAGCAGAGAATCATACTCCTCCTTCACACTCTGCTTCCACTTTTCAGCATCGGGCCCGCTCAATGCCTCAGCTAGCGTCTTGGGCTCAGGGATGGCTGCCCAGTAGCAGTGTGCTATCTCATCCTCATCACACTGCTCAGCCACACTCCCAGCCCTTACCACCTTTGGCTTGCCACGGCTTGCATAGGTCAGCCTGTTAGGAGGGCGCACATCCCTCCTAGGACGGTCAGCCGTACGTCCGGCACCTTGTGGAGCACCTTGCTCCTCCTCCTGCTGCTGCTGCTGCTGCTGCTGCTGCTGCTGCTGCTGCTCCACCTCAGGTTCTCCCCCATCATCAGTCACCCCAGAGATCTCCTCCTTGGAGACAGAAACCTCCACCTGCCTCGAAGGCCGCTGCACCTCATCGGCCTCAATGATCAGTGGTGTTGTAGGAAGCTTCTGCTGCTGCTGCTTCCACTCCTTGTAGAACAAGGACTCAAGGAACTTAACATCCCTTGACACAGTCAGTTGCTGGCTCGTCAAGTCCCATATCAACCAGCCCTTGTGGTCCTTGGCAAGCCCCAAGTGCACACCCCATCTCCCAGAAGCTTCCAACTTTCCCCTCTTCTCCTTCGGTACATGAAACACCACCATGCAGCCATAAGTTCTCAGCATGTTGACTGCAGGCGCACTCCCATACCACTTGGTGTAGGGGACCCATTGCTTGTCCCCCACAGTCGCCAGCACCCGGTTCTTCACAACAACGACCTGCCGCAGTGCTGTCACCCAAAACGGATCCGGCAGCCCTGCACGCCCAAGGAGAGTGCGAGCACCTTCCTGCAGGGTCCGGTTGAACCGCTCAGCCACGCCATTCTGCTGAGGGTTGTAAGGCACTGTGAGCTGATGCTGGATCCCCTTCCGCTTCAGCTCCTTCTCAAAATCAGCGCCGATGAACTCACCTCCGTTGTCAGTGCGGATCACCTTCACCTTGTGTCCGCTTTCCCTTTGTGCTCTCGGCATCCACTCCTTAAGAACAGCCGCTGCCACCTCCCCCTTAGTCTTGAGAGGGTACACCCACACCGCACGCGTGTGGTCGTCCACAATCGTCAAGAAGTAGCGGCTGCCCGAGAGAGAAAGGGCCCTCGTGGGGCCCACCACATCCATGTGCACTAGTGCAAGTGGTGCCTTGGCTGGTCCTGTGCTGCTGCTGAAGGGAAACTTCGTGAATTTGGTCTCAAGGCAGGTAGGGCAGCTCCCAATCTCCTTTGCTCCCCCCTTCACCTCCAGCCCCTTCAAGCACCCATCCTTTACCAACTTCTGCAGCATAGGAATGTTCACATGGCACAGCCTCTCGTGCCACGTCTCCCAATCAGCCTCACCACTCCCAGATGAAGCCTTTGCCCATGCAGCTGTCGCATCCACACCAGCAAGCACCTCACCATGTGGCTGCTGTGGCTGCTGCACCTTCTTGACTGCATCCAGGGCCCCAGCAGTTGGTGCAGTCTCCTCTCCTCCCGCAGTTGCTTTAGCCGCTGCCGCTGCCTTTGCCGTTGCTGGTGGTTTCCCCTTCCAAGGGATGATGGGCAGCTGCCACAGGTCCTTGATGCAGCTGCTCTTCTCCTCCAAGTTCCACAGCAGCAACTTCCCAAGCTTTGCACGGCAGCTGGTTGGGCCGAAGGTAACTTCAGCCTTGCTCTTCTGCAGCCGGCGCACAGAAAGAAGGTTAGCGGACAAACCTTCAACCAACAGCACATTCCCAAGCCCCACAAGCTCTCCATTGGCTCCCATCACCTTAGCATTCCCAACACCAATCACAGGGAGCAAAGCACCTGAAGCGGCAGCCACAAACTTGATCTTCCCAGGAGGTTTTACCTCATCAAGCAAATCTGCCCGTGGGGTCATATGACTCGTGCAACCTGAATCGATCACCCAGTGAGTGAGGGGGTGCATCACAACCTTCCCAACTGAACCCATATCACCCCCACTCCCTTGCACATCCTCAACCATGAGGAACATCCCAGGGTCGGCTTTACCTTGTGCACCATCACCTTGTGCACCTGATCCTTGCACAGCGCCACCGCGTGCACGTTCACCACTTGGCGGCTTCATGCCTGGAGGGGCCCATCCCTCAGGCCGGCTGAAACACTTGAACCACGGGTGTCCAGCCTTCTTGCAGTACCAGCACGCACCCTCCATTCGGGTGCTCCCCCTGCCACCAGAGCTCCCATGCCCCTCATTGTAGTCACCTCGGCCTCTCCCTCTGCCAAAGCCTCTCCCACGGCCTCGGCCTCTCCCTCCCCCTCTTCCTCTGCTGCCTCCTGCAGCTCCATACCCCTCAGCAGTTTTGTTGGCAGCACCACCTCCCGTGTGGCGCCTGCGGAAGTCCTCTTGCAGAATCTGCTGCCGTAGCCACTCAGGCGTCCATTTGTCCTGCTGAACGTTGAGGGTGGGGATGAGGTTGTCCCACGAGTTGTCGAGCACCGAGATGATCTTGGTGCACTGTTGCATCTGCGACACTTCGCTGCCCGCCGCTGCCATCCTCGCATAGGTGTCCTTGATCTTGTCAAGGACCGGTTTCACATCATCTCCCGGTTTCATGGAGAGGGCAGCCAACTCCTTCTCCAACACAATCACCATCGGCAGAGTGTTGGGCTGAATCACGTCGCGTAGCAGCTTCCATGCCTTCGGTCCGGAATCATCCAACTCCACCAAATCCTTGATGTGCTGGAACATGTCGTTGTTGACCGATTGGAGGATGAGGTCGTACAGCACCGCGCTCTTCTCAATCCACCGATCGCGGGCATCTCCTTCCCCCGGCATCTTCTCCTCTCCCATTGCAATTTTCAGTAGCTTGTAGCGCTTGAAGGCGCTCCGCATCCGCCCGCTCCATTCCTCATAGTTGGAGCCATCCAAAGCTTCGATCTTGGATGGTGGCGGTTCACTCCTCTTCTCAGCTGCATCTCCACTCCCTTGATTCATCTCCTCTGCTCCCAATCAGAGGTTTCAGCTCCCCCTTTTGCTGGTCACAATGTAGATCCACACAATCTTCACAAGTGTCGGCGCCAACGAAATTTTGGCAGAGTTTCCCCTTAGCGGAAGTCACATCCAACCTCCAGAACTCCACTTAGGCACGCCCACAGGCCATGGTGGGTCTAGGAGGGTCTTCACACTTCAGTAGACTCTCCACAAAGTCCTTAATCAGCTCTGATACCACTTGTTAGAGATTAAGGACGGAGTCTATGAAGATTAGGGGCTGAAATATCTCAAAATCGTCAACTACAATTCTGGACAGAAAAGTCGTCGTCACAAGAAACGTCGTCGACGAAAGGTCCACTGTTAGAATTCTTTCAAACTCGAGTATGTTGTAGCCCTTGACCGTGGCTATCTTTCCCAATTTGAATAGTATCAGAATATGGAGTATAACTCGAGTTATGAACTTCGGCGCACTAGGGGGTATGCTGCCATAGAAAACGTAACTCAATCACAATGATCTCACAAGTTCACACAAGAAAGTTAGAGTAGCAATAGAGCCAGGTAGGAGGGGATGAGGAGGACGAGAGGGAAGGTCCCAAGAGAGTCCCCAACCAAGGAAACCCCATGCCATACAATTCCCTTCCCCATAGGCAACCCAACTTTGACCTTTGTCACTATCCCAACCTCCACAATCCACCTCAACCCAACTTGGCCACACTTGCCAACCTGGTTTGGTTTCTCCCAACCATTTGGCAGCAACTACAGTAGAAAAGACGAATTTCCCAACCCCCAAAAGTCTGTACCCCATATTGAGTCAACCCCACAACTTCCCATAGTCACCACAACCAAATATCAAAAGCATACGAACTCCAACGTTCGTAACTTTCTAGTTCGTGCTCCGATTGAAGCGATACTTGGTTCCTCGGAAAGCTCTTGAGCAGAGGAGTCACTTCAGATATCTGCTCAAGCCAAATAACATTCACACACACACTCAAAAAAACCAAACCGCACAAAACACAAATTCTTGCACACACTCACAACACGCATGCAACGCACGAACATATGATGGGAGGCAGACAGACGTGAATGCGAATGGTAGCATCACTCAACAGATTTGTCGCGGATTGAGCTGTGGTTGGCTGCGCATGTACTGTAATGACCTGTGGTCTGTCCTGATCGTAACGTTGGCTCCCGTGAGGTAGCAGCGCCAGGTACGAAATGCATGCACGATGGCCATCATCTCTTTGTCATGTACAAGGTAGTTGCGCTCGGGTGGCTGCATCTTGCGTGACTCATACACGATTGGTTGCAGCCCGTTGTCGAAGTTCTGCAGTAGGACGGCGCCGATGGCGAATTCGCTAGTGTCCGTTACGACTTCAAACGGTCGAGATGGATCTGCGAGCCGAAGCACCGGGGGTGAACTCATTTTTTTTTTTAGCTCATCGAAGGCCGGTTAACGGCTTGGTAACCCCCGCCTTATTCGGTACAAAACGGCGGACGTAGTTCACAAACCTGAGGAAACTCTGCAGCTCTGTGATATTTGTAGGCGGCTTCCACTGCGAAATAGCTGTCACTTTGCGAGGGACAATTTTAATACCCTCCCCTGAATCCACGTGCCCCAGGAACTCCAGCTCCGGCTGTAAGAACTCACACTTAGAGCCCTAAATGATCAGTCGGTCCTGCTGTAAGCGCCGGAATACCTCCTCCAAATCCCGTAAATGGTCTTCCCGAGTCTTGCTGTATACGAGGATGTCGTCCAGGTAAACAATAACTGTTTTGTCGAGCATATCCTGGAACACCCCATTCATGGTCAGTTGGAATGTCGAGGGTGCGTTCAACAGTCCGAACGTCGTAAATGTGGTAATGGGGGGTGCGAAACGCAGCTTTCGGGCAGTCGTCGGCGAATACTCGAATCTGATGGTAGCCACATCGTAAATCGATTTTTGAGAAATAGCGAGCCCCGCGAAGCTGATCCATCAGGTCGTCCGCTCGCAGAATCGGGTAACGTCACTTAATGGTAATCCGATTTAGCGATCAATAGTCGATACACATGCGCAGGCCCCCGTCCTTCTTCGGTGTAAACATTATAGGGGCGGCGAAAGGTGACGTGCTCGGCCAGATAAATTCCTTCGAGAGCAGATAATCCAACTGCTTCCGCAACTCGTCGAGCTCCGGTTGGCTGAGCCGCCACTGGGACCAAAAAGTTAGTTGCGCGCCAGGTTCTAGCTCGATCTTGTGGTCTTCTGGTTGTTGAGGTGGCAGCCCATCGGGTAGGTCATCCGCGACAATCTCGGGATACTTCCGAATTATGCTCGCCACGTCCTCCGGTCCAGCAGCGCATAGTGTGTCAATGTCGGCGAATTTTTTCGGACGCAACCACCTCGTACATCTGTATGGCATAGGCTTGCGATAATCGTTTTATCGCCCTCTTCAGTATGATCGCATTGACACGTGTCGTCATCGGCTCCGGCTTCGTCCATTTTGGAAGTGTCACGCGCCCCCTGTTGCCAGGCACAGTACATGCTCCAGTCGTCCAGTCGATCGTCAGATTAAATCGCTGTAGCCAATCTCGCCCGAGCAGCACATCGCAACCGTCCAATGTTGTCGCGAGCATTTTCATGGAGAACCCAAAATTGTCGCCACACTTCATCAGAATTATTCGTGCCTCGTGCGGTTGGTTGCAATTAAAGCACAGCCCTGAGGCACGTCTCGACGCATCCACACCGTTCATTGTGGGCGGATGAGGCAATCCACAAAAACGAGTGCCCTCCCGGGAACTCATTTTCGCCCACTGTATCAGCGCATCCGTTGATTCGGCCATCTGGACGGCGCCGTTGATGTCGCGTGGCCTCGTGCGTCGCACCTCGAACTATATTTCGTATTTGAGACCGGCGACGTATTTATCGAGCCACTCCGCATCGCCCATATCTGTCAAACATATGTTATAGCCTGTTTAGGCTGTAGTGGGATAGACAATAGGGGGTACAGCAATTCTAGGGTTCCCTATTTGTACCCATCTCATTTCTAGTTCATCCATTCCTCGTATTATTCTCACATGGTATCAGAGCTTTCGTCCGCGACTTGTCTGCGGACAAGCTGTCCTCCCGTGCCGTTCCCTGCGTCTTCCTTGGCTTCCCCCCTGACGCGCATGGGTGGCAGTTTTACCACCCCACCTCGCGCCGTGTTCTGTCCTCTCAGGACGTCACGTTTGACGAGTCGGTTCCTTACTACCGTCTCTTCCCCTACCGCACTGCCCCCCTCCCCCCCCCGCCGCTCTTCCTCGCGCCAGGTACTCCTCCGGTAGACCCCCTCCCCCCTCAGGGTCCTGCCCCCTCAGGTGTGTCTCAGGTAGACGCAGTTGAGCCTGTTGAGGTAGCTGTTGACTCTGGTGCTGCTAGGGGTGCTGAGCCTGCGGGTGCCGGGTCTGGGGGTGCTGAGTCTGGGGGTGCTGAGCCTGGGGGTGCTGCGCTTGGGGTTGCTGAGTCTGGGGGTGCTGCGCCTGGGGTTGCTGAGTCTGGGGGTGCTGCGCTTGGGGGTGCTGTGTCTGGGGGTGCTGAGCCTGGAGGTCCTCCGAGTTTCCCGTCGCGACGGGAGCCACTCTCTCCACGGCAGCTTCGTGAGTGGTACGCTCGGCGCTGTAGCCGTGCTGCTGGAGCTGGGGGGCCTGCTGCTAGAGGTGCTGCTGCTGCTGGAGGTGCTGCTGGTGCTGGAGCTGCTGGTGGTGCTGCTGGTGCTAGAGGTGCTGCTGGTGCTGGAGCTGCTGGTGGTGCTGCTGGAGGTGCTGCTGGTGCTGGAGGTGCTGCTGGTGCTGGAGCTGCTGGTGGTGCTGCTGGAGGTGCTGCTGGTGCTGGAGCTGCTGGAGGTGCTGCTGGTGCTGGAGCTGCTGGAGGTGCTGCTGGTGCTGGAGCTACAGGAGCCGCTGGTCCTGGAGGTGCTAGTGCTGGAGGTACTGGCGGTGCTGGAGGTCCTGCTAGTGTTGGAGCTGCTGGCGGTGCTGGAGCTGTTGGAGCTGGTGGTGCTGCGGGAGTTGTAGCTGGAGACCCTGGAGCTGAGGGTGCTGGTGCTGTCTCTGCTGGTTCAGGAGGCGCTGCGCGGCCGCGGCCGTACTTCGTTCTGCTCCTTCAGCAGGTTCTTGGCCTCCCGCCTTCTACTGGTCCTACTCCTCCCCTACTGAGTCCACCGCCTGTCCAGTCGCAGTTGCAGTTACAGCCAGCCTCTCCACTGCCTGCTCCTTCTCCTTACTCTGGACCGACTAGAGGTCTTACGGAGCGTCGTGAGCCTGAGTCTCGTCCTGAGTCGCTTGTCCGCGCTATCCGCACTGGTCGTCGTGTTCCACGTGAGCGTCCTCCTCCTGTCCCTGGCACTCACTATATGACTCTGCGTCCTTCCACTGCTCCACAGCGTGTCCCTCTGCCGTCTCCTCCTACGTCCTCTCTTCCTGACGGTCCGGACCCGGAGTCTGACTCCCTTCATGCTGCCAGTCCCACTGTCACGCGTTTCCTCGCTACTGTTGTCACTGACCCTTCCTTTGAGTCTACTGCTGCGTCTGCTCTAGTGGCTGAGCTTGTTGACTTTGCTGCCGCCTGTCGTCTAGACTACGCCGCTAGCCTTGTTGCTGAGTCTGAGTCTGTCTGTCCTCCGTCCGTCGTGGGTGAGTGTGCTCTTGGCACGGACGTTCTTGAGGACAGGCAGGAGGAGTTTGAGTGCTTTGCCGCTGCTTTACCTCATCTCGTGTCCATGCTGATTGCCCCTGAGGGAGACCCGGATGCACCAGACATCCCGACCCCGCGCTCTTACGCAGAGGCGATAGAGGGTCCCTACTCCTCTCAGTGGCAGACAGCCATGGACGCAGAGATGGCTTCCTGGAAGTCCACAGGCACCTACGTCGACGAGGTTCCCCCACCTGGGGCGAACATCGTCAGTGGCATGTGGATTTTCAGGGTGAAGCGGCCGCCGGGTTCTCCGCCTGTCTTCAAGGCGCGTTACGTTGCACGAGGCTTCAGTCAGCGTGAGGGAGTTGAATTCTTCCAGACCTTCTCCCCTACCCCGAAGATGACCACTCTTCGGGTTCTGCTGCACGTCGCCGCTCAGCGTGACTACGAGCTCCGCTCTCTTGACTTCAGCACTGCTTTCCTACAGGGCAGCCTGCACGAGGAGATCTGGCTGCGCCGCCCACCTGGCTTCACTGGGTCGTTTCCTCCTGGTACCCAGTGGAGCCTCCGGCGGCCAGTCTACGGTCTCCGCCAGGCACCCCGTGAGTGGCACGACACACTGAGGACTACTCTTGCTGCTCTTGGGTTTGCTCCTTCTACTGCTGACCCGTCGCTGTTTCTACGCACCGACACCACTCTGCCGCCGTTCTACGTTGTCGTGTACGTAGACGACTTGGTCTTTGCTACTGCTGACACTGAGCCACTCGCCCACGTGAAGTCGGAGCTGCAGAAGAGACACACGTGCACAGACCTGGGTGAGCTGACAAGCTATCTTGGCTTGCGGATCACCCGGGACAGAGCACAGCGCACCATTACCTTGACTCGGTCACACATGGTGCAGCAGGTCCTTCAGCGCTTCCGCTTCACGTACTCCTTGCCACAGTCCACTCCTCTGCCTACCGGTCACTCGCTCTCAGCTCCACCTTCGGACGAGTCCGTAGAGCCGAGTGGCCCGTATCCAGAGCTTGTGGGCTGCCTCATGTACCTGATGACCTGCACTCGACCTGACCTAGCCTACCCTCTTAGCATCCTAGCACCCTATGTTGCTCCTGGGCGACACAGGAAGGAGCACATGGATGCCGCTAAGAGGGTGTTGCGCTACTTGTGCAGTACGTCGGGCATGGGGCTCGTGCTTGGAGGGCGAGGTCCAGTTGTCCTCACTGGTCACGCAGACGCTTCTTGGGCTGACGACTTGACTACGCAGCGGTCGTCACGGGGTTACACCTTCAGCCTTGGCTCCGGCTCTATTTCGTGGCGGTCTACCCGCTCGTCTTCTGTTCTCAGCTCCAGCTGTGAGGCTGAGATCTACGCAGGGGCCATGGCTGCACAGGAGTTACGCTGGCTCACCTACCTGCTGACCGACCTTGGCGAGCCGCCTCGTTCTCCTCCAGTGCTGTACGTCGACATCAAGGCCATGATTGCCTTGTGTCAGGAGCACAGACTGGAGCACAGAACGAAGCACATCGCTCTGCGCTACTTCCTTGCTCGAGAGTTGCAGCAGCGTGGTCAGCTTCGTCTTGCTTACGTGGCCACTCGGGCCAACACTGCTGATATCTTCACCAAGGCCCTTCAGCCTTGTGATCATCAGCGTTTCTGTACTGTTCTAGGCCTTGTGCCTACTGTGCCTCACTTGCTTACTTCTTGACTCTGCTTGTACTGTGATCCTTATATATTTCTACGTGCATGTTTACTCTTGCTAGGTTGTGATCACTGTACTTCTTGTTGTATTATCAAACTGCATGTGAACTGGTCTTGTGACCACTTGCTTGTGCTCGGAATTTGTGTGGTATCCTTGAGATCCACCCTGAGCTTGCTTTGCTTCTCTTGACTGGTCTTGTGACCTCTTGTTCTCCCCCACTTTGCCTATGGTGGTGTGTCAAACATATGTTATAGCCTGTTTAGGCTGTAGTGGGATAGACAATAGGGGGTACAGCAATTCTAGGGTTCCCTTTTTGTACCCATCTCATTTCTAGTTCATCCATTCCTCGTATTATTCTCACAATATCGTCCACTTGATCGGCCAACGCGCAGAATGTCACAGTGTAGTATTGGACCAATGTCAACTGCTTCCAGGCACGCAACTTCATGCGAGCAAAATCCGAGGCGGATACATGCTCGAATCTGGTTCGCAAGGCGGCGCCCCACTCCTTCCATGTGCGTATCGTGGCCACTCCGAAGATTGATGCTGCTCGTTGCGTGACAGGTGTCGAGGTCCCGTCACTTGCACGTGATGTCCCTGCCGAAGCCCCCTCTGACTGCAGCGTGCGTCACCACCACTCCAACGCATGTCCCCGTAATAGTGATACTACAAAATTAATGCGGGTGGCACCATCAGCAATTTGCGCAGCATGAAAGAAAACCTCCACTCCGAACAACCATGCAGACACAGTGACGTTCTTGTCGCTGGGGTTGAACGGGGGCGGGTTTGTTGGTTTAATTCCGACAGTTGTAGAAACTGCCGCTGCTGCCGGCACTGTTGCCGTTGCTGAAGCCATCGCCGGTGTTGTTGCTGGTGCCTGTCGTGGCGTTGTTCGCGACTGTTGCCGTTGTGCCCGCCACTCTTCTGCAGCATCCATGGAGCCTTCCAGCTCACAAAAAACGTCCTCGTTCGGCATAGAGCTGCTACTCGCTTCGTTTACGACGGGCGACTCTTGGCGCGCTTCATCTCGCGCCTGGTGTAGTTCGGCGTTTTCCTCCCTCGGGCACTCGACCTCTGCAGACATTGTCTGCATGCTGGCCTGCATCGCCCGGAACTGTTGAAAAAAACTCGTTAAACTCGGCCTGCTACATATTTCTCAGGCTTCGCCTAACGGGCAGGTGGTTAACAGGGATTCTTATGACTTTGATAAAGGCGCGAACGCTAACGTAGTCGGAGTGAAATAATTTTATCTATTTCGTATCTGAAAGTTGGAGTTGTACGCGCATGGAGTGCCTCAGTAAGGAATTAGGGAAATTTCCTTACATTGTCCATTCTTACAATGTTTGAGAAGGGGACTGATCGTCAAATCGTGACGAGCAATCGCGGCAGTGAAGCTACGCAAACGAGCACGACCTAGGCGTGCAAGAAACGACTGATCCACTTTCTTGCGAAGGGCACGAACTGTTTTCATGATGAACTTTCACAAGTCTAGCACATAAAGGTAAATTCGCCTGGCTATTTGAAGCGTAGATTGTGATTGTCGCAACAGCATTTGTACAAATTGTTAACATATTGGGCGCCAATATGAGCCAATGCGATTCCGCAATTGTAACATCTGGTTTGTTGATCATCATGTTCACACATCGTTTCGCCAATCAATTCCTTGTTCGAACCGACATTCAAACGAGGTCCTCCAAGATGGGCATATTTACCGCGGCCCTTAGGTTGGAATTTCCTGAAGGAACACTTTATAAGGCCCATTGGCCTTGATCCGCTAAGAGATTGCGGGGTCGTGTCAGTCGAGGATGAAACGTGGCGGAAGACTTTTGCGAATAAATTGTTTGCCAAATAGACGAAGGGGTTATCGAGCTGAGAATTAAATGATATATGCGAAAACATGCGAATATCATCTAGCATGCAAGAGCGAATGATGAAAAGTAGCTCGTGAAACAACTGATTGGAATGCAAATAAAATGGTGTCACGAATCGGCATGGAACTCCTGGAAATATGGAAGAGATAGAATTTAGTATTAAGATAGGGATGGGGTCATTGTTTGGGGTTGAAAAGCATATGTGAAACTACCTATTACAAGTGCAATTGAGTGATCGAGCGAGAATTGCACTATCTAGGCAAAAATTCAATGAGCGAATGAATGAGCGAACTATTAAATAGTGAAACCATTTGGTAACGGTAACGTGCTCGCAAAGGGGTGTACTACGAGCTTAGCGTTTAGGTTGGGAAATGTTGACGCGTAGGGACGGGTCGCGGGCTACCAGCCGAGCCGGGTGGTTTGGGCGCGATGGTCGTGGTGGCGGGAACAGTACCGAGGCGAGTGTCGCAAAGTGGTAACAAATTACGGTTGGGGCGGATATAGTACTGTACACGGTATACTGTGTGACGGGAAGTAAGGAAAAGTTGTTGCCTTACAGTACCCCCCTTCCCAAGGGAGGCCCTTACGAAAGTGCGTGAATGTCGCGGAAATTCTGGCTGCGCAGGTACTCGGCGATGACAGGGTGGTTTTCGATTTTGTTCAGGGGGACCCAATTGTCTTCAGTTGGTGTTCGGTCTCTCCGGCGAATCAAAAACTTTATTTTTCTGGCTCCACGTGGGTCGCGTACTCGATAACTTCATATTTTTTTTCGGGTGCAATGATTGGATCGGTGGGCGGTCGTGTCATGCTGGATGGTCGGCTGCGTGGAAGTTGGCTGGTAGACAGGACATATGGACAGAGGATGCTTACGTGGAAGGATGGGCTAACATACCAATCAGCAAGAAGGAGGAGGTGTGTTGTTGCGGATGAAATCATGTGGCTGATGTGAAATGGCCCGCAATATCTCGGGCGTAGTTTTGGAGTGATGGGCAGGCGGAGGTTCTGGGTGTCGAGTAAAACCAGGTGGTCGGGATGGTAAGTGACGGGGCAACGGTTGCGGCCGTCGTTGCGCTTAGCTATGATGTAGAATTTTGTTTTTGTGCCTGCTGCGCGGGTCCGGGCTGCTTGCAATATTTTGGCGAATATTTGTACACGTTGGACGGGATTGTCGAAAATTGGCGCCATGGGTACTGTCGGGTTTTTTTCATAGTTGAGGTAGAAGGGTGGCCGTTGGGAGGTGGCGGATGTCGAGTTGTTGTATGCGATCTCGATAAGTGGCAATTGCTACACCCATGTTGCCGAGTCGTCGCACGTGGCTCGTATTAATTGCTCCATGGTCTGATTGGTGTGCTCGGTCTGTCCGTCGATTTTGGGGTGGTGGGATGAACCGAATTGGAGTCTATATCTCGTGCAGGCAAACAACTGTGGAGATGAAGAGCATAGCTGTTTCTTAAGCTGAGATGGTTTTTTTGCATGCTGCGTAGTGTGCCATTTTTTTTAGCTAATCGACGACTACGAGGTTCCCGTCGTTACCACTTGCCTCTGTGGTAACCCCGTGACGAAGTCCATCATCACCTGCTGCCAAGCACGCTCTGAGGGTGGGATCGGTTGCAACTGCCCCGCCAGCTTCGGCCGTGATGATTTCATGAGCTGGTAAGTGGGGCATGATGGCACGTGTCTTGGTATGTCGGTCAGCATTTCGGGCTAGTAGTAGTATCACTGCAGCTCCTGTCATATTTTTCAACATTAAAGTGGATGAGGTAATTCCGTCGTATGCCTCATGAGCAGTACTTCCCGCAGTAAGGAGTAGCCCAGTAAGGAGTAAAGACCAGTACTGGCTTTTACATAATACACTTTTCGTGCCACCGCGAACTGTTGCGAGTTGCCATTGGTAAAAACTGGGTCTGTGTTATAGTTGTGGGTGGATAGGCCCGTGAGAAGTGGCTGGCTTGTGCAAGTAGTATAGCGTGTATTTGGACAGTCGGGCGAGTTAGTGCGTCGGCTATGCTCGAGGCTCCCTGTTTGTAGGTGACTGAAAATTTGACTAAAAAAAGGTCAAACCAGCAAATCTATCAAGGGTTGAGGTGGGTCTGTGCGCAAAGGTACTGTAGTGATCGCTAGTATGTTCGTATTGTCACGCATGCGATTGGCTGTAGTCCGTCACCGAAGTGCGGCAGTAGAACAGCTCCAATGGTGATGTCGCTGTCGTCGATAACCACTTCGAATGGGCTGTGTGGGTCGGCGATGCGTAGGACGGCCGGTGAGCACAGTACATTTTTCAAAGCAGAAAGGCAGTCTGCTCTCTCCCCTCCCCCCCCCCCTCCTCCCCCCCCCCTCCCCCCCCCCCCCCCTTGCCACACACATAGTTAACAAAACCAAAAAAGGTATTGCACCTTCATGATATTCTTCGGGGCGTGCCATGCCTTGACTGCATCCAACTTCTTTGGGTCAATTTCGACTCCAGCCTCCGAATAACGTGACCAAAAATATCAAAACGTTATTGACAAAATTTGTGCTTGGAACCCTTCATCAGTAGGCGGGGCTCGTCTGAAACTTTAAAACTTCTTCCAAGTCGGCTCGAAATAACCTTAGCTGTTTGTAGTTGGTCGATCAGTTGTCGGCGCGGGGCATGGGATGTCGCGAGTTGACTGTAACCCTGTTCAGTGCTTCGCAATCTATGCACATGCGAAAATCCCGTCGATTTTTGGTGTGAAGAGTCTCGGTGCGGCGAACGGCGACGAACTTGGTCGGACGATTTTGTTTTCACTAGTAAGTAATTTAACTGCTTCCTGAGTTCCTCCAGTTCCTACTGTCACCAATTTGGGCTTTTCTCCCAGTCACATGTCTTCAGCATTGCAGCCAACCCCTCTTTGAACCTGCGTTCGCCGCGTGGACTGCATTGCAGAGCAGGCACCACTGTCTTCAGTTCTTTCTTAGATGCTCGCTTCTCCACTCTTAAAAAACAAAGTCACAGAAGCACAAATGAGAGTTGTAAATAATCCGCCATGGACACAAAAGCATATCACATGCCTTGGCAAAAACAACAGTGTCTGGACAACACACCTTGAAGCAGTAGTTGAAGTGCTCGTCCTGGGATTCTCTGGTGGGTGGGTATGTATTAGGCATGAAGATCCCCACTCCGTTGAGGTTCTTGAGATCAACCATGCGGTATTGCAGGCTGGCGTTGATGGCCTTGGGCATGAAGCCATATCACCTTCGCTCTTGCTGTAGCGTGGCAATGCCTCTTCATGCAGCACTTAGTAGTGGGTCTTGGGCCTGCCTTCAATATTAACTCCTTCCATGGTCACACCGCGAATGGATGTGCGCTTGGAGAGGAAGGCAAGAAGCACTAGTTGGCTCTTGTCGCCGTTGGCAAGTCCCTCATGCTCTCGTTGTACCGTGCTCGAATAAAGGCCTTCGTTTTTCAGACAACAAAGTGCACAATTGTCATGTCCACCTGGGATAGATGGTTGCAAACAACGTGCATGTTAAGTATGGCAGTCAAATAATTAGCTGGGGGAAAGTCAGACCACACTAGACTTACTCCGCGCTTTTGGAACTCCAAGTTGAGTTTGTTGAGCAGAGCGAGCATGTCACCAAGTAAAAGAGGAAGAGATGGAATTTCAGAGATGACACGATGTGGCACATCTCGTCATCATACTCATGCAGGAGTACGACGACTGCAAGGAAGATGCGCACAAACAGTTGTATGGCGTCAGCTTGACTTAGCCACCTCACTGCGTGGATACCTTGGAGCTCCAGCTTGGTTGGACAAAACACTTCATGGAGCTCTATGGAAGTGTTGTGTGCTGGATGTGACCTCCCTAGCGCCTCCTCGAGCGTTTCAGCAAGACTTCCACGATGCCAAGCTCTGGCAGCGCAGTGGCATCGTCCTTGGCAGACAAAGTCTCGCAGCAACAACAGAAAAACAGCAACAAAGCGCGGTAATAATATTTGTCACGCACAATAGCCTAAGAATGCCTTAAGCCATAGACTGAGGGATGCAGTGAAAGCTGAACGGATGAGGGATGCGCAACAGCACACGAGCTACCAGCCCGTTGTTCCCTCCCATCATCACTTGAGCTCCATCTGTGCTCATACCTGAAATCTTCTTCAAGTCAATGCCCTTTCTGTCAAGGTGGTTCAAAACAATTGAAATAAAAGAGGCAGCATCACATTTGTACAGCGTGAGCAAACCCAGGAGTTTGGTGATGACGTATTAGTCACGCAAGAAAGTGACAAACACTATCAAGTGTTTGCCACGTACACGATCCGTGATCCGTGCTCTCATTACAACTGAGTCTGACAAACGGACTCGTCTACAGCCAATGGCTCCGTTGCCATGGTACAGATGAGTTCATGTGCTTCATACCTACAGCACATTGAGCAACATTTGAATCAGAAAAATAGTATTTTTTTGAATCGAGAACTTAAATGAGATAGGTACTTACGTTGTATAGTAAGTACCTTATGCCGTTGCAGGGAACCCATGTGTCCCTCCCTGCGTCAAATGCTTCACCAGCTCAACCCACAATCCGATTGGGGCCTCGGATTTGCATATGAAGAAAATTGTCTCAAAGAGAGCGATGACCCGCTCACGCTGGATGTCAGATGTCTTGGGATAGTCTTGTATGCGCCCTTGTCCTTTCGCGGCCTGCTCCAGGGTTCGTTGCTTGCGTAGTGCGCGTTTATGCTTTGTTGTCCGCTGGTGTGTGCAAAAAGCCAGAGTTGGCACGTCCACTGCTCCTTCACTGCTTGTGTCATAGTTCGTTCCAGGACCCGCATGCTCCAAGCAGACAGAACACCTAACAGGGGGGAAACCGGCTCTCGTTTGACAAAGAATAGGCCATGGATAATCACACAACCAGTCACGTTTGTAAGGTACTTGAACAGGGCTTCCTGGTACGTGTTCTCAGCCTCGTCCTCAAGATCTTCAGATGACGAGCTTGCAGCTGCGGCCGACGGGCCTGGGATAGACGGCACGGGACGGATTGGGGTGGGGACTTCGAAGGTAACATTATGGGTGAACGACAAACGCGTTTGTTTGCAGCGTGACGTTACAAGCTTGGTAGTTGGTAGTTGGTAGTTACAAGCCTGGTTGGTACTGTAGTGACGGATAGCTTGGGCCTTAAGAAATCGAGGCCTGTAAGGCCACGCGGTTATCTCCCCGCACTTGGATTAGGATCCACAGTGGCATCGGCGGTAACGTTGTCCGGCATGTCGTCGCTTGCAGAGCATCTAGGAGACACGCTAACCAAAGCGACAGTCAGATGAACAAAGCCCTAACAGACAGAAGGATTCTCCTAACAAGTAATCTCGCAAGGTCGCGGTGGAGAGGAAGGCTCTCCTCCTGTGAAGCGACCAAACCCAACCCTAAACTCTGCGATGACAATGTGCGCATGCATGGCAATCGAGGCATCAAGCTAGGTATCACTGGTCTGTCGTGTGTTAGAGCTTTACCATTGGCCCATATAGGGTACAACTCTTTTAGGGTTGCATACTTGTATCTCACTGCTGCTAGTAACACATCATTCCGCTGTTCTCATTCTGACATGGTATCATGCGCTAGGTTAGGTCCGACTGCCGAACCTACTACCGAACCTACTAAGCTCAACCTTCCATGCTTTCACAGCTTCCCCCAAGAACTCGACACCCCCGTCTGAGCGAATAGCTTTTAGTTTCTGCTCGGATTCCAAGTCCATATCCCTACAATTGGCGAAGGACAAGCGCGATTGTGACTGATTCCTTGTTAAGGAGTGGGAATGACCAAACTCGTTTGGTAAAGTTGTCAATGAGTTTGGGGACGTACACCTCTCCTCCCAACAACGGTGTGCGTATAGGGCCCCATAAGCCCATGTGGACCTTATTTAAATGCCCAATTGCCCGTGGCGCCACCCGGGGAAACGACTTTCGGGCTGACTTTCCCAACAAGCAAGGCTCTCATGAAGAGAAATCAGCGTTTCCCCTCCCAATCTCCAAGCCCAGTACACTGCTCCCCCGAGCCATCTGTTCCAGTCCAGTAAGAGGCCGTATGACTAAGGCGGCGGTGGGCAAAGGTCAAAGGAGATGATGAGGAGGAGGTTCCAGCAGCAAAAATACTGCCATGTGTTCCTCGAGCAAGAGGAGAGACATCCACACCAATCCATTATCCCTTCCCCCCTCCTTTTCTTGGACCGCCAACAACTTCTTTCGCTGTTTGATAACATATCCATTGCCCTCGAATGACACAGTGACGCCTCGAGAGGTGAGGTGTGGGACTGGCGGCAGGCATGTGTGCAATTCAGGCACATGATGAACCATTTGAAACGTCAAGAACTGACCTCCAACACCAGCCACTAGCACCTCACCCATGCCCACAGCTTTCACCACCGATTTATCTCCCAAACTAACTCATCGGAACGTAGGTGGCTCAAGTTTACTTTAAAATTCGATGCATAGGGAGTGAAGTTATGGCTGGCCCCACTATCAATCCACCACCCCTCTCGCGGCTGCTCCCCTCCTGCTACTGCCTCACCAACCGCTTATCTGCCTTTTCATCATGTTCCTCCTCATCCGACACTTGTGCCTTGCCGTTGGGCCCATGACATCAATGCCATGCTTGTCCCTCCTCCCAACAGCCATGGCACAAACCCCAAAAAGCCATGCCCTTGGAACCCCAAGGAAATTCAAGCGCTCCTAGTTAGCCTTTCCCGAGACTGCTTATGCTCGAGCTGTCTTTGCTACTACTATAGATGCCTCCATGCTTTCCTCCCTTTCCTAAATTCCCCCTACCACTGCTGCCCACTTTTGTGTAAGCTACGAAGGTGGCTACACGATCCAATCTTGGTACGACACTAATGCGAATTTCCTCGCTCTCAATGAGGTAAGCAGCTGATCTTTGGTAAGCGATGATGATTGGTTGTTAAGCACCATCTTTGGCATCTTAAAATGAGGAGGTAGTATTTTGATCACCCACATCATTCAATCCTCAACGGCCTCCTTCCTCCCATGCCGCCAAGTGCTTGGACCTCAAGTCCTCGGCACACGACCAGTATGCAGTCACCCCCTTCTCCCTCTTTCAACTTCAAGGAAGAGAGTTCCTTATAAGGTGCCATTTGGTTGTACAGACTATGCTGAAGATAAATCTCACTCACTCGTGTGTATATCGCTGCTATGCCTGCAGGAACACAGGTGGCTGCTCTTGCTGAGCCATCAACTATGTGCCGTCCAATTTGGTCTTGCCGCCAAACTCTCGTACCACTCGAAGCAGCTCATCCATTACTAAGGCATTGCATGATTGGGCAAATACCTTATGATTCCTCCTCTCCCACCTCAGCCGTGAGTCAACCGTTGCTGGTTGTTCCTCCAATCCTTCAAAGTATCACCACAGGTTGTGCTCCTCTGCCCGTTGTTTGAAACGGAAGCTCTAAGTCCAATAGTCGCTCCTGTGAACTTTGGCGCACTCTTCAACTTCCATTCACCCAGTCATGCTCCATTTTCAACAACGAATGACGATCAAGTTTTGGTGGTGGTGGGAGCAACGGCGGCGGCGGTGAAGACGGCGTTGGCATATGTACCCCTTCTTGGGCTTTGGAGTGTAAATCTGCGATCAGTCCTGACAAACTGTTTGGATCAGCTACATCTCTAGTCCGATATATTTCCAAATAGCCGTTGCTGAATCAAATCCCATGACCGGGTTGACCGCATATTGTTTTTTAAGCTGATCGTGTTCCGTCGAAAAAGACTCGACCGTTTCCCCTGATTCTTTACTTACTAGATGCGCCTTGGCATACTCCTTTGGGATGCACCCTCGAATCCCTTTTCCACACTTTAGATTATGCTAGAACTAAGGGAGTTTCTAAGAGTGTTTATGAACAAGGCCGATCCAATTAGTGTATACCAATCAGCCAACGTATTCTACACTACTAGAGTATAGATCCAGTAATACAGTTCATTGGAGCAATCTCAATCAACCATTCATTCCAACATTAAGCGCATGCGCCTATCCAATGGCTGGGACTACCCGATACCTGCTCGTACACGAACATGCTCCTACCCGAGACCAGCACCTACCCCAGACATGTGCCTACCCAAGGCATGCGCCTATCTGAGGCACGCGCCTATCTGAGCCACGCGCCTATCTGAGGCCTGCGCATATCTGAGGCCTGCGCCTATCTGAGGCCTGCACCTATCTGAGGCATGCGCCTATCTGAGGCCTGCCCCTATCTTAGGCCTAGGCCTATCCGAGGCCTGCGCCTATCCTGAGCTCGCTTACCGCACACCTGAGTTCGCTTCCGGCACACTTGAGCTCGTTCACCGCACACCTGGGTTCGCTTCCGGCACTCCTGAGCTCGCTTACCGCACACCTGAGTTCGCTTCCGGCACGCTTGAGCTCGTTCACCGCACACCTGGGTTCGCTTCCGGCACGCCTGAGCTCACTTAGCGCACACCTGAGTTCGCTTCCCGAATTACTGCTGCTACTGCTGCTACTGCCGCCATGGCTAGCCCTAATTCCCTATCCTTTCTGCCATGTATGCTGTGACTGATAGTGCTGAGGGTGACTGTTACCTGTGTGTTCCGCTCGACCCGGGCATTGAGGCTGCTGCTCTAGGTGCTAGTGAGTCTGCTGCTCCAGGTGCTAGTGAGTCTGCTGCTCCAGGTGCTGGTGAGTTTGCTCTCTCTGGTACTGCACCTACTGAGGCCTTGCACACCTTCACACTTGACTCAGGTGCTTCGCGCTCCTTCTTTCGCGACAGCACCACACTCACGCCGCTCAGTCGGCCGGTTGCAGTCTCCCTGGCTGACCCCTCTGGGGGCCCAGTCCTTGCGCACTCCTCCACGGTTCTACCGTGTCCTGCGGCCCCGTCGGGCTTACTGTCGGGACTCCATCTCCCCTCGTTCTCTACGAACTTGGTGAGTGGAGCGGACCTCCAGGACGTGTGGGTTGACCAGTTCACCCCTGGAGGTCAGCGTGTGACGCACTGCACTTGCTCTCGGACGGGCCGCCACCTGGCCACGTTCACCCGTCGGCTTGGGTCGAGCCTGTACACACTGACTACTGCTTCTCCTCCGGTTACTGCGTCTGGTCAGGTAGCTGCGTCTGGTCAGGTGTTTGCTGCCGCGTCCAGGTCTAGTCCGGCGTCTGCCCCCTGCTCGTGTCGCCCTCTGTCACACGAGACTCTCCTTTGGCACCACCGCCTTGGTCACCCCTCCCTGCCTCGTCTTCGAGGTATGGCCTCCCGTACCCTTGTCTCTGGTCTCCCCCGGTCTCTCCCTCCCCTTCCTCCGGGGCCTGCCCCTACTTGTGTTCCTTGCGTCGAGGGCCGGCAGCGCGCCGCTCCTCACTCCTCCGAGTTCCCTCCGACAAAGGCTCCCCTGCAGACTCTCCACATGGACGTGTGGGGCCCAGCCCGCGTCCGTGGACAGGGTCACGAGCGTTACTTCCTGCTGGTCGTTGACGACTACTCGCGTTACACCACAGTCTTCCCCTTGCGCCGCAAGGGTGAGGTCCCTGAGGTGTTGATCGACTGGATCCGCGCTGCCCGTCGCCAGCTCAGCGAGAGTTTCGGCTCGGACCTTCCTGTTCTGCGTCTGCACTCAGACAGAGGTGGTGAGTTTTCCTCCGACCTTCTGAGGGCTTTCTGTCATGCGGAGGGCATCCGCCAGACGTTCACGCTTCCGGCCTCCCCACAGCAAAATGGGATTGCTGAGCGCCGCATTGGCATGGTCATGGACGTCGCTCGTACGTCCATGATTCATGCGGCTGCTCCCCATTTTCTGTGGCCGTTCGCGGTTCAGTACGATGCGCATCAGATCAACCTTCAGCCTCGTGTCTCCTTGCCGGAGACCACACCTACTCTGCGGTGGACGGGGAAGGTTGGCGATGCGTCTGTGTTCCGTGTCTGGGGATCTCGAGCTTTTGTCCGCGATTCTTCCGCGGACAAGCTGTCCTCCCTTGCTGTTCCCTGCGTCTTCCTTGGCTTCCCCCCTGCCGCGCCTGGGTGGCAGTTTTACCACCCCACCTCGCGTCGTGTTCTGTCCTCTCAGGACGTCACGTTTGACGAGTCAGTATCCTACTACCGTCTCTTTCCCTACCGCACTGCCCCTCTCCCCCCCCCGCCGCTCTTCCTAGCACCAAGTGCTCCTCCGGTAGACCCCCTCCCCCCTCAGGGTCCTGCCCCTTCAGGTGTGTCCCAGGTAGACCCTGGGGGTGCTGAGCCTGGGGTTGCTGAGTCTGCGGGTGCGGAGCCTGGGGGTGCTGAGCCTGGGGGTGCTGAGTCTGGGGGTGCTGAGCCTGAGCGTGCTGAGCCTTGGGGTGCTGAGCCTGCGCGTACTGAGTCTGGAGGTCCTCCGGGTGTCTTGTCACGGCGGGAGCCCCTCTCTCCACAGCAGCTGCGCGAGTGGTACGCTCGGCGCTGTAGCCGTGCTGCTGGAGCTGGGGGACCTACCACTGGAGCTGCTGGAGGTACTGCTGGTGCTGGAGCTGCTGGAGGTGCTGGAGTTGCTGGTCCCGGAGGTGCTCGTACTGGAGGTACTGGAGCTGCTGGAGCTGGAGCTGCTGGAGGTATTGCTGGTGCTGGAGCTACTGGAGGTGCTGGAGTCACTGGCCCCGGAGGTGCTCGTACTGGAGGTACTGGAGCTGCTAGAGCTGGAGCTGCTGGAGGTACTGCTGGTGCTGGAGCTGCTGGAGGTGCTGGAGCCGCTGGTCCCGGAGGTGCTCGTACTGGAGGTACTGGAGCTGCTGGAGCTGGTGGTGCTGCGGGAGTTGGAGCTGTTGCTGCTGGAGGTGCTAGTGGTGCTGGAGCTGGTGGTGCTGAGGGAGTTGGAGCTGGAGACCCTGGCGCTGGGGGTACTGATGCTGTCTCTGCTGGTTCTGGAGGCGCTACGCGGCCGCGGCCGTACTTCGTTCCCCTCCTTCAGCAGGTTCTTGGTCTCCCGCCTTCTACTGGTCCTACTCCTCCGTTACTGTGTCCACAGCCTGTCCAGTCGCAGTCGCAGTTACAGCCAGCCTCTCCACTGCCTGGTCCTTTTCCTTACTCTGGGCCGACTAGGGGTCTTACGGAGCGTCGTGCGCCTGAGTCTCGTCCTGTGTCGCCTGAGTCTCGTCCTGAGTCGCCTGAGTCTCGTCCTGCAACGCCTGTTTGCGCTGTTCGCACTGGTCGTCGTGTTCCGCGTCAGCGTCCTCCTGCTGTCCCAGGCACGCACCAGATGGCACTTCGTCCTTCCACTGCTCCACAGCGTGTCCCTCTACCTTCTCCTCCTGCGTCCTCTCTTCCTGACGTTGCTGACCCGCCGTCAGACCTTGCTCGTGCTGCCAGTCCTACTGTCACGCGTCTTCTCGCTACTGTTGTCACTGACCCTTCGTTTGAGTCCACTGCTGCGTCTGCCCTAGTTGCTGAGCTTGTTGACTTTGCTGCCGCCTGTCGTCTAGACTACTCTGCTAGTCTTGTTGCTGAGTCTGAGTCTGTATGTCCTCCGTCCGTCGGGGGTGAGTGTCCTCTTGGCACGGACGTCCTTGAGGACAGGCAGGAGGACTTTGAGTGCTTTGCAGCTGCTGTACCTCGTCTCGTGTCCATGCTGATTGCACCTGAGGGAGACCCGGATGCACCAGACATCCCGACCGCGCGCTATTACGCAGAGGCGATTGAGGGTCCCTACTCCTCTCAGTGGCAGACAGCCATGGACGCAGAGATGGCATCCTGGAAGTCCACAGGCACTTACGTTGACGAGGTTCCCCCACATGGGGCGAACATCGTCAGTGGCATGTGGATTTTCAGGGTGAAGCGGCCGCCGGGTTCTCCGCCTGTCTTCAAGGCGCGTTACGTTGCACGTGGCTTCAGTCAGCGACAGGGAGTTGACTTCTTCCAGACCTTCTCCCCCACCCCGAAGATGACCACTCTTCGGGTTCTGCTGCACGTCGCCGCTCAGCGTGACTACGAGCTTCACTCTCTTGACTTCAGCACTGCTTTCCTACAGGGCAGCCTGCACGAGGAGATCTGGTTGCGCCACCCACCGGGCTTCACTGGGTCGTTTCCTGCCGGTACCCAGTGGAGCCTCCTGCGTCCAGTCTACGGTCTCCGCCAGGCGCCTCGTGAGTGGCACGACACACTGAGGACGACTCTTGCGGCTCTTGGGTTTGCACCTTCTACTGCTGACCCGTCGCTGTTTCTACGCACCGACACTTCTCTGCCGCTGTTCTACATCCTCGTGTACGTTGACAACTTGGTCTTTGCCACTGCTGACACTGAGGGACTCGCCCACGTGAAGTCGGAGCTGCAGAAGAGACACACGTGCACAGACCTGGGTGAGCTGCGCAGCTATCTTGGCTTGCAGATCACCTGGGACAGAGCACAGCGCACCATTACCTTGACTCAGTCACACATGGTGCAGCAGGTCCTTCAGCGCTTCCGCTTCACGTACTCCTCGCCACAGTCCACTCCTCTGCCTACCGGTCACTCGCTCTCAGCTCTGCCTTCGGATGAGTCCGTAGAGCCGAGTGGCCCGTATCTAGAGCTTGTGGGCTGCCTCATGTACCTGATGACCTGCACTCGACCTGACCTCGCTTACCCTCTTAGCATCCTGGCTCGCTACGTTGCGCCCGGGAGACACCGACCAGAGCACTGGAAGGCCGCTAAGAGGGTGATGCGCTACTTGTGCAGTACATCGGGCATGGGGCTCGTGCTTGGAGGACGGTCTCGAGTTGTCCTCACTGGTCACGCAGACGCATCTTGGGTTGACGACTTGGCTACGCAGCGGTCGTCACAGGCTTACACCTCCAGCCTTGGCTCTGGCTCTGTTTCGTGGCGGTCTGCCCGCTCGTCTTCTGTTCTCAGCTCCAGTTGTGAGGCTGAGATCTACGCAGGGGCCATGGCTGCTCAGGAGTTACGCTGGCTCACCTACCTGCTGACCGACTTGGGCGAGCCGCCTCGTTCTCCTCCAGTTCTGTACGTCGACAACAAGGCCATGATTGCCTTGTGTCAGGAGCACAGACTGGAGCACAGAACGAAGCACATCGCTCTGCGCTACTTGAGAGCTGCAGCAGCGTGGTCAGCTTCGTCTTGTCTACGTGGCCTCTCAGGCCAACACAGCTGATGTCTTCACCAAGGCACTCCAGCCTTGTGATCATCAGCGTTTCTGTACTGTTCTAGGCCTTGTGCCTACTTTGCCTCACTTGCTCACTTCTTGACTTTGCTTGTACTGTGATCTCTATACGTATACCTGCATGCTTATACTTGCTAGGTTGTGATCACTGTACTTCTTGTTCTCCTTTATATAACTCTGCATGTGAACTGGCCTTGTGGCCATTTGCTTGTGCTCAGAATGCGTGGTGAAGTCGTGATCCACCCTGAGCTTGCTTTGCTTTTCTTGAGTGGTCTTGTGACCTCTTGTTCTCCCCCACTTTGCTTATGGGGGTATGTCAAAGTTATATGACATAGTCTGTGTAGGTTGTAGTGGGGTAGTCAATATGGGGTACAACACTTTTAGGTTTTCCTACTTGTACCCACCTGCTTGCTAATTCAGTCAATTCCTTCCTTCACATTTCTGACAACACCATGCTGTTGGGAGAGAGTATTAACTCCTCGGAACGCTCGACCCTTTTCAACGCCCCGGAGTTGGTTCCCCAACTTTTCTGGTACCGGTAATTTTTCTAAAGGCTTTCTCTTAGGCTCTAACTCTCTCTTAATTTCAAAGGCTTGAAAACCACGAGAAGTACTATTCTTAGTTAAAGTATCAATATATGATAACTTCACCGAATTCTTACTTTCTGGGGTGTTAGGTTGGAGTTTCCCGATCAGTGCAGAGACTTTTCGTCTCCTTTCGTCTCGGCGGATTCCCCTGGTGCCGGCCAGTCGTGACGTTTTAAATTTGCCCCATCATTTTCTCATTTTTTCGCCCGCTCCGAAGTCGCCACGTCGTCGCCTTTTTTTGCCTTTTTCAATATATTTTCGCGATCACCAGCTCGATCCGCGGCTAGTGGCGATTCTCATTTTTTTTTGTTCGGGGGTGCTGCACTGTTCCTGCCCAGCAACTTCGCACGTGTTTGTTTTCATTTTCAAGCAAGACAAAATCCGATGCCCTGTTGCGCCGCAAAACTCACACGTTTCGTTTTTCTCCGGCCACTGCTTCGCGTCGACTTTGTCGATTTCCATCGGGTCGACAGTCGTGGGCCATGCCGATCGCTCCGTGCCGAAATTCTTGTTCGGTATGTTGCATCGTGTTTCGTGTTGACCCTTGGTCAACGCATCGAACCGTTCGGCGACACGCACCATGTCCTTGTAGCTATTGAAATTCGCAGCGATGACCTGTCGGCGAACTTCAACTTCCAACACGGCATTGTACGCTTGATTGTTTTCTCCCTCCGTTAAGTCATGGATGCGATTATTCAACGACTTTATCTGCTGCGTGTACAGTGCCATACCGGCTAATTGTCGGTGTCGGTGTATCTGCTGCCGCGCCATGTACGAACTATTTTTTTGCCCAAAACTGTGCCTACAACCCTTCGCCTCGGATTTCACACTACTGTAGATCCACTCCAGTGCCGAACCTCGTAACAGCGTTGCTGCGAGCCGAAACCGCATCGCGTAGTGTGTCGGGGTCGTGCATCCAATGGCCTCGAAGGAAATTTCGAGTGTAGCAATGAATTTGCGGACGTCGCTCCCTTTCGCGCTAACATCAGACGCCTCTGGCAGCCTCAAACGAGCTGCTTCGAGTTTCACTGTAGCTGGTGCCGTTGTCGCACGTACAAATGTCGGTGTCGCTGCCACCGCTACTGCTGTTGCTGCTGCATTCGCTGCTGCCGTGGTGACTGCCAACTGGTTCGCGATCAACGCCTCGAGTCGTTGAAGCGTCGCGCGCGTCTGCTTCTGTCCGGCACGAAGTGCAGCGATTTCCTGTACGCAGTTGTTGCCTTGCCCCTCCATGTTTGACATGCCTGTTTGAAAAAAACCGTTTCGAGGGGGACTTCAATTTTTGCGCGGAACTTGTTTTACGTACCCGAAACGACACTTTCGTCGTCGCCCCCGCGGTATTTTAAGGCAGGATTTTAGCGGTTGAAGAGCTTCGCATGCAAACGTGCTCTGATTACTAAGTGTGAGGATCGAGAGATCGAGTTCCGTTTTTTTATAATTATCACATTGGTACAACACGAGGCTATATATAGGCACTATGCAAGGCAAAGAAAACAGGTGTTACGAGAAGGTTACGAGGATCGCGAAGCGTCCGGAACGGGACCTTCCCGAATTCGGTAGAATGAATTTGGTGGAATCACGCATTACGCCAAGTCACGCGGTGATAACCGAAATGAAACGATGCACTTAACCAATTTCGGTGCCTATATCTATATTAATTACAGTAAAGCAACTAAACTAGGAAAACAAGCAAAATAAAAATAAAAATAAGCAAGGTAATGCAAGATAAAGTAAATATGGGTAAGCGTCGCCGCTGTATCCTCACACGGAGGGGAGGAATGAATTGAATCAGGATGGTTAGGGCATGATGGTAGGGTGGGAGGGCGCAAGGATGGCACATAAAAATGTTAGGGAGCACCTAGTAAAACGTGCCTAGAAGCATTGCATGACGTCAGTGATGTCACCCAACTAGGGTTATAAGGTTTAGGGTAACGGCTTCAAGATTTAGGGTTATGCGTGCAGGACTGCAGGCAAGGGAGTATAGCAGAGCGGCAACATATGCAAATCCCACAAGCAAGGCACAAAGGCAACACAAGAAAATACGACTAGGAAGGAACATAGGCAATTCTGGCAAATCCTACTTGCAACGCTCAGAGGCAACACTAGCAAAGCCCACTATCAAGGCACAGAGGCACCACTGGCAAACCCCACTAGCAATGCATAGAGGCAATACTAGCAAGTCGAACTATCAAGGCACAACTTCAACAATAGCAAAGCCGACTAGCATCGCACAGAGGCAACACTCGCAAAGCATACGAGCAAGGCATAGAGTAAATACCAGCAAAGCATACTAGCAATGCACAGAGGCAACATTAGCAACGCATACTAGCAAGGTACAGAGGCAACACTAGTAGAGCTTACTAGTATGAAACAGAGGCAGGGCGGAGTGGGTAGAGTGGCAAGGCACAAAGGCAAGGCACGAAGGCAAGGCTGAGTGGCAAGGCTGAGTGGCAAGGGAAAATGGCATGGCAGAGAGGCAAGGCACATGTGCTGAAAGTTGGAGAGTGCTACCCCGTTTAGGAACTCCATTAGTCGGAGAGTGCTACCCCGTTTTCATTTTGGCAGAAGTTGCCAACAGGGTACCACCTTGGCGGCATGCATTGACCTAGTCCATCGATTCTCACTAGCCTTAAGCACGTCCCACCCTTCCCAATCCTCCTGACCCCATATCACCCCTTCTTCCGATTGTCAATTAGTACAAAATAAGTGTATATCCCTATCGTGCCCTCACCACTCTCACTGTTTCCCACCCTTCCCTTTTCCCGGCTGTCATTCAACAGCTCCATCCAGTATGCATTTCTGAAGCAGAGTATATCCCTATCGTGCCCTCAACCCTCTCACCATTTTCCACCCCTCCTCACTCCTTTTCCAAGCTGCTGATCAGCAACACCACCCGGTATGCATCACAGAAGCGCTGCCCCTCCACCATCGGAGGTAGGCGAATGTCAGCTGTCTCCGCGAGTGAGAATGGAGATGATGGGAGGTAGATGTGGGGAGAGGGGGGGGGGGAGAGAAGGAAGAAAAAGGGGATGCAAAAAGGAGAAAGGAACGAAGAAAGGAGAATGGAGAAACAAGAACAGAGGAGAACGGAGAAAGGAGAACCAAGAAAGGAGAAAGGGGGAAAACGGAGAAAAAAGAAAGGAGGAGAATGGAGAAAGTTGAAAGGATTGAGAGGCAGGTGGGTTGCAAGGAAGGGGTAGGTGGGTGGGGATGCAAGGCTACTGTATGCTAATGTAGAGGAATCACGGCAGTTGGCAGCCCAGCCTGAGATTTCTTCATAAAAAGGGCATGGTGCGATGGCGTGGATGAAAGAATTGTGGGAGGTTTTAGCTTTTAGGAAAAAAGTGGAGACAAGCTCTCCCACACAAGGTTGTCAACTGTTGGGCAAATGAATACAGGAGGGAGGGGAAAGCAAAGGAGGAAGAGAAACTGGAGGTTGAGAATTGGGAGGCCAGCAGCTGCCCTCACCATTCATTGCACGCATGCACACACCATTAACTACACGCACGCCCGCACCAATCATTACATACACGCACGCATTTGTCACTGCATACATGCACGCACCATTCACGGCATGCATGCACGCACTTACAATGCATTGCATGCATGCACGCACCATGCACTGCATGCGTGCACGCAACATGCACTACATGAATGCACGTACCATTCATTACATGCATACATGCAACATTCATAGCATGTATGCACGCACCATTGCTGCATGCATGCACGTGCCATTCAGTGCATACATGCACACACCATTCACTCCATTCATGCATGCACCATTCACTGCATGCAGCGATGCCAGAAATGTTGAGGCTTCACTTCCCTTCACTGCCTTTTCATTGCCTGATGTTGCTTCTCCCACATTTGCCATCTGGTGCTTCAGCCCTTCTTTTCTTTGCAGTTGGCTCCCTCAGTGTTGCTTCTGCTGCTGCTACTACTGATGTGCCTTGGTTTACAGCTGTTATAGCCGCACCACCATCACAAATACCACCTGCTTGCCGCTTACGCCCCCTCCCTCTTCCTCCCCTTGCAACCCCTGCCTCCTTCGTATCAACTCCAGTAGATCATGTTGAAGGCCTTAACGTGAAGCTAGTTTGGTGAAGCTTGATGCTGCAAGAATACAACTTCACCATCTCATACTGCTCAAGGGAGACGCACCGGAATGTCGACGCACTCGGCCACATGCAACAGGGGTTGCATCAACATCGGGGGGGGGGGGGGGGGGGGGGGGTCATGCATGCTCCACTTTATTCCTTCCCATCCTTCCTCCAAAGCATATCCTATCTCCATGTACACATTCCTACAAAAAAAAAAAAAAAAAAAAAATGCAAATACTATATTGCACGACAACCAACCACTTGCATCTTGTCCCGTATTTGGTGCATGTTTTGTGCGCACTTGTTTTTGCATTTTGTTTATGTCAATTTTATTGTGGGTTCATGACCAATCATGACGGATCATGGCGAGCCATGACATCTAATGGAGGCCCAAGTAGTTTCTCATGTACGTTCATGAGTTTTCATGAAAATGGCGAGCTTCACAAAGACTCATGAACTTTCATGAGTCCTCATGGTGAGCCATGGGTGATTGTGGGGAAAAGTGGAGGGCTTGATGGTTTCATTTTTGGTCCCTTGAATTTTTTGCGCTGGTCAATGAAAAGCGCGTGAAACTCAGGACCCACCCATGGGGTCCTGACATCGCGCCTGGCCCCACACGGCCCGCATGTGTGTCGCGCACTGTTGCGACTGTGTACAGTGCGCAGATCGCAATAGGACAGGGCATCATGATCGCCCTATCCTGCACAGGACAGCGCCCAATCTCTTTAGCGATCGTCCTATCCTGCATGACCTGAGAGAAATATTGGTCGTGCTGGATGGCCACGAGTGTGAGAGTATGTCGTTCGTTCTACCTTTAATCATTTTGTTCTTGTTTTCTAATTCGTTCTCTCCACTGATTTCCTATTTCGTTGCTTTACAGTTTGCTAATTTAGTTTATGCCCCAAATAGGATTGTGTGCATCGTATTTTACGGTATTCTATAATTATCTCGCATGATCTAGTGTGCGCATTATTACTACCAACTGACTCCACAGAGTTCGGGAAGGCTCTACTCGCTTCGGTTATAAAGCCTCGGTACTTTCTCGTAACACCAAGGTTACCGGCTTTGAATCGTGCCTATATATAGCCACGACCTTGTACCCAGGTGATCATAATATTATTTTGAACTGAGCATTCGATCCTCACACTTGGTATTCAGAGCCGGTTCTCACTTCAGTTATTCGTTCGCTAAAACGCAGTAAAAAAAAAACCCCCGAAGGCGACGACGGTCACGCCGATTTGAGTACGTAAAAAACAGTTTTGCGTCTGACTTTTAATTCCTCTCAAACGGCAAACGGAACAGGCATGGAGGGAACCAGCAACAACTTTTTACAATAAGTCACGAAACTTCGTGCCGAGCAGAGACTAGAAGATCTGCTCGTGATCCAATCGACAGCCGCAGCGAAGTCATTGGCACCGAGAATTGTGAGACAGCGACATCGACTACATTACATATCGAGGCTCCGAAGCTGATGCTACCGGAGGCGTTCGATACGAGCGAAAAAAGGACAGTCCCACGTCGATTCGTCGCGATTCTCGAGGTTTACTTCAAAGATGTTGGATGCACAACCTCGAACCACGGAATCACACAAATAGGGCTAGCATCATCATTGTTACGAGGCCCGGCACTCTAATGGATTTTTTTCGAACAGGTTTTACATCCGAGGCGAAGAGACGTGGACGCAGTTTCGAGAAGCCTTAACTGATAAAATCGAACCAATTAATGCAGCTTACATGGTGCACGATAATATCCACCGACACCGACAAATTTCGAGTGTAGATAGAGATGTGTTACAACCGCATCATTGACATGGCCGAAAGGCGAAAAATATCAGTCGTACATCACGGGACTGAAAAACGACACCCGTCGACAGGTCATGGTGGCGAACTACAATAACTACAAGGACATCATGAGCACAGCCGAACGGTTTGATATGCTCAACCGTAACTCGCACAGAACACGACGCCTCGTTCCACTCACGGGGCGCTTGGCGGAGACCTTAGACTGGTTGCCTCAGGCTCCACTGGGTCCGAGGCGGGAAAGTGCCAGTGAAGCCAGGAGAATGGCGCAGCCAGGTCTCTTAGTGCAGGCGGCCCTGGAGAAAGGCAGTGGAGAAGTCGAGGGGGTGCAGCTTGTAGTCTCGCTGTGCTGCAACGTGAAGTAACACCCGAAGAGTAGTCATCTTCGGGGTCGGGGCAAAGGTCTGGAAGAAGTCAACTCCCTCACGCTGACTGAAACCTCTAGCCACGTAACGCATCTTGAAGACAGGTGGCGATCCAAGCGGCCGCTTCACCTTGAAGATCCACATGCCATCGACTACATTCGCCCCATGCGGGGGAACTGCGTCGACGTAAGTTCCTGTGGATCTCCAAGACGCCATCTCTGAGTCCATGGCCGCTATCCACAGAGAGGCACTGCCCTGACACTGCCTCACGGTACGTGCGAGGAGTCGGTATGTCAAGGGCGTCGGGGTCTCCCTCCGGGGCTAGCAGCATGGCACATAGATGGGGAGAAGTGACTGCCAAGAACTCTAGCTCAAATTGCCTGTCCTCTAGGACGTCACTGCCAAGGGCAGACTCACCCCCGGCGGACAGAGGATGGGCAGTCACCACACGGGTATCATAGTCAAGGCAGTGGGGGGGGGCAAAGTCAAAGACAGTGGCAGTAAGAGCCGAGACAGACGACGGAGAGGCACGAGGGTCTGTGACTAGAGAGGCAAGAACACGAGTGACAACAGGACGGGTGGCACGGTAGTAGTCACTGATAGGGGTAGAGGTGGAGGCTGTAAGAGACGATTCAGGAGGTGACGGGAGAATAGATTGAGGCGGAGAACGACGATGACTCGAACGAAGTAGGACAGTGCGTAGGTTGTCAAAAGGAGACGATGGACGTGCACGAGCGGGACAGCGAACTATCCAGCCGTGCGGGACAACATGAGGAGACGTCTGTGACCGAGGAGGAGAGAAAATAGCCGTAGACAATTCCAGGGGGGGAGGGGGGGAACATAGGATCGTAAGCAGGAGGAGACAACGAGCGGTCTGGAGGATGGGAAGGAAGGCCAAGGGCCCTAATGCCACTGACAGGTGGAGACAACGGCTACAAGGGTGGCGGCTGCTGCAGCAGCTGCTGCTGCTGCTGCTCCTGCTCATGCTGCTGCAGCTTCTGCTGCAGCCGCTCTAGCTCCAGCATCTCGTGCTCCAACCGCTCCCGCTCTTCGCGTTCCAACTGACGACGCCTCTGGAAACTCGTCGTGTAGCGGTGTGGAGGTGGGGTAGGCTCCGCAGTAGCAGTGCCTCCAGCTCCAGTCTCCTCATAATTAGCACCTCCAGCACCAGCACCCCCAAAACGAGTGCACCCAGAACTAGCACCGCCAGTGCCAGCACCCTCAGTGCGAGCACATCTAAACCTAGCACCTCCAGAACCAGCACCCCTAGTGCTAGTACCCTTAGCTCCAGCACCCTCAGAACTTGCACCTCCAGCACCAACACCCTCAGCCCTAGCACCCTCCGAACTAGCACCTCCAACGTCAGTACCCTCAGCTCCAGCACCCTCAGAATTAGCACCACTAGTGCCCATGCCCCCAACATCAACACCCCCAGAGTCGACTGCAAACTGTCGCGGTAGTACCGAAGGTTGCTGCGGTGGTTGTGAGGACGATTTTGTTTTTGTTTTTTCAAGGAAATGATGTGACTAGGAAGCATATGGAACAAGTAGTGAGGGTCGAGAGGAAGTGTGTACCCTCTAAGGACTATCTCACTACAGCCTATCTAAATGATATAAACATTTGACAGTACATGTAAAGAGAGTAATTGAAATCTAGGCATGGGTTAAGTAGGCAGGAGATGTAGCCTTTTAAAAACAGGCAAAGCACCTGATCGAATCAAGGCCGTTGGTTGGGATCTTAACATTTTTTTTCCTTTTTTCTTGTTGGTGAATCTCGTAAGCCTATATTTATTGAAAAGCGTCTCGTTTTTTTTTCGGACGAATTGGAGTAAACCCCTCCACACCACACTGCTTTCGCTCCTTGCCAGGCCCTCAGAAGTCAGGAATTTCACCCTGAATTCTTGAAGTTTCGCCCTCTTTAGTGAAACCCTGATGTATCAGCCTTTTTTTTTTTACGTTACTGTCGTTTCGGTGTTTTTTTATAGTGAACTCTGTTTTTCTAGTGTTTTGTGTTTTTGGACACTCACGAATCAGTGTTGTATAGGGGTCAATCCTAAAACCGAAAATTCTATGAATCTCGCAATTTTGACATGTTTGGCGCGCCGTCATCATTTAGGTACCCACCGTGCACCGACGCCACCCTGCGGCTCGACCAGATTCAGCTGAACTGGCTGATTTCGGGCGTTGTTTGCACGACGGTGCTATCTGATTGGCTGTCCCATGTTGCAATGCATCGTTGTCTCTGAATTATGCCAACACTTGGTTAATTTTGGCCTCGCTGCGCACAAACCCAGTGGTGTGTGTTGTCCGATTCAACACGCAAGGGCGTGCTGGGGAGGTTCGCTCGGCCAACCCATGCAGGGGGTCTTGCCAATCCCTCATTCTTGGTCGCCAGGGCACGGAACCATCCCTCTCGGCAGGCTCAATCAGTGCTGCAACTGAAACCCTCGCGGCGGGCTCTCTCTCTCTCTTTAGCGACTACTCTGCTTTTCTCGTTAATGCCGTGAACGATCCATGGCGAACACCAGTGAGAACGAGAACAAGAGAAAGAAGCTCCCCGCTGTTCTCGTAAAAACATTGCCGAAGCGTCCGACATCTGCGGCGCAGACAATCGGCTCGAGCCTCCGATTACTGCAAAACCAGTCACGCCGTCACCAGCTGCCCCGTCCGTCCGCTTGCCATCTCGTGCCTTGACATCGTAGCCTCCAGCCCGTTACAAGTAGGCCGTGCTGCGTTGGGCCGATCCAACAGCCCCTGGCTGTCCTCTCGTCGATGGTGGCGAGTCGGTAAACCTCGCTACGGACACTACATCAAAGTCGCGAAAGCAGTCACTTACCTCGATGATTTACGAGGATGCTTTGGACACGTTGAAGCACAGTTGGTCTAAAGACTTCCCATGGCTTGTACTAATCAAAAACTCTGCTGGCCTACCTGCGTTCAGATGCAGTTTGTGCATGGAGTTTGCTGGTGACAGTGGCAAGTGTGGCAGGGGTGGGCACGGAGCAACGGATCTTCAGACACAAGCCTTCAGGCGGCATGCAGCGACCAACAAACACAGGTTGGCCATCGAGCACCAAGAGAAGCTGCTAGCTCAGGCTGGGAAGCAGCCGAGGATCGACGAGCATCCGCTCGCCAGGGATGACGAGAAGGCCCGCATCATCGCCCTCCTCGACTCCTTGCTCTTCTCGACCCAGAACTGCCTGCCGATGGAGACGTGGGTGCGCTTGGTGCGGTACATGGCGAAGAACGACGTCCGTGGCTTCCCCAAAAGGTGCTACGGCACGTATTACACCGAGTGAACCTCCTCCTTTCTTCATTCTTACTTTCTACTGCTATTTCTGACATGCTATCAGAGCAGGTCGATCCCCTTGGGTCGATCCTGTGGGTGGGCCCACCACCTCACTGCTTCCGCTGCTACTGCTACTCTGTGTGTTGCACGCCCCGTGGCGTGCGACGGATTTTTCATCCCGCCGCGCGCTCGGAGCGTGCGGCGGTTTTCTGCCCGCCGTGCGCCCCGAGGCGCGCGGCGGTTTTCTGGCCGCCGTGCACCCCGAGGCGCGCGGCGGTTTTCTGCCCGCCGTGCGCCCCGAGGCGCGCGGCGGCTTTCTGCCCCGTCACTCCGCGCGTCGCTCCCGGGAGGCGCTGCGACGGGCGACGGGGACCCGCGCGTCGCCCCCCGTCGCCCGTCGCGGCCTGCGCGACCTGCGTAGGGCCCGCGCGCGGCCCGTACAGCCTGCGCGCGGTCCGTACGGGCTGCGCCAGGCCCGCGCGCGGCCCGTACGGGCTGCGCCAGGCCCGCGCGCGGCCCGTACGGGCAGCGCCAGGCCCGCGCGCGGCCCGTACGGGCAGCGCCAGGCCCGCGCGCGGCCCGTACGGACTGCGCCAGGCCAGGGCGCGCCTCGGGCCGCCCGCACGCGGTTCGTACGGGCTGCGCCAGGCCCGTGGGCGCCCTGTTTTCTCTGCCCCTGCGCTGCCCGCTGTCCCCCGTGCTTCTGACGGCGCCCCACCCCTGCTGCTGCCCGTTCTCCTGAATTAGGGTTTGGGGGTGGGGGGTATGGGGGTGCAGTTTCTGTGCGTCGTCCCCTACTCCTCCTCCTCCTCCTCCGTCTCCCAGTGCTGCAGCTGCCGCTGAGGGGGGTGGGTGTGTGGGAGCCGAAGGAGTGGTACTGGGGGGTGACGTGCAAGTGGAGTTAGGAGTGAAGCAGTGGGTGTGTGGGGGGTGTGTGGGACAGTTGGAGGAGGTTGAGCGGAGGCTGCTGTCTTGTCGTCCGCAGCACCTGTAGTCCGGGGCGCACTGTCCTGGTAGCCCAGAGAGTCTGCTGCGCCTGTCGCCCGAGGGTCCGTTGCTCCTGTAGCTCGTCGTAGCCCGTGAGCCAGTTACTCCAGTAGTCCGGGGCGCACTGTCCCGGTAGCCACTGTGCCAGCAGCTCCTGTTGCCCGTGTGTCTGCAGCTTCAGCCGCCGTCTCTCATCTTCTCTCCTCTCACAGTCCCTCCTCCTCCTCACTTGCCCGCTGTGATTACCTCTAGCTTTGCTTCTTATTGTGAACTCCTGCTATACCTGCTCATTGTGCTGATTACACCCCACTTTGGCTATGGGGGTGTGTCAGAATGTTGTATTTGTCTAGCCTGCAGTGGGGTACTCTATAGCGAGTACAGCCCAATCTAGGGTTTCCTATATGTACTCAACTGCTTGCTAGTGAACCTCCTCCTTTCTTCATTCTTACTTTCTACTGCTAGTTCTGACAATTGATACATGATCTATGTATTGTGCTTGCCGATCCACGTGTTCATCTCATCATCACTATGTTCTCTTGTGCTGTTACGTGTGGCAGATTGACCTGGTGGCAATTCAGGGCCAGATCCGTCGCACAGCATCCCACATCAACTCGCGTTATGTAGATTGTGGCGACGTTTTCGGTGGCGGCCTCAGCGAGAAATTGTCGCCCTTCCTTGCCCGACATGGACGGGCAGGGGTGCGGAGAGTGGAAGTCGAGGGGATTGATTTCGACGCTCGCCCCACTTCACACTGTTATGTCTTGCATGACTCCCCCCTTGAAGGCTTCCCCACTGCAGGGACTCATGACCGTTGCGTGGACCTGTGCACGGCAATGGCGGGGTCCCTCGTGCATCATTTGACTGAGCGGCTTGGTTCCCTTGACACGCTGATTGGTGAAAAGCTCTTCATGCCAAACTCGTGGCCGCTAGGACGACAAGAGCGAACTGTCGTGTGCACGGAGCATCTCGAGTCATTGATCACGCTCTTCAAGGCCCATGAGACCGACGAGATCGTACCAGGTTAGTGTCGCCGTACGCACTGTGGTTCTTTGACTGTGTGTGGTTTGGTATGTAGCAACTCACTTCTGGCATATAGATCAATCAACGCTTACTTTGTTGGTTCACCCTGTATGTGCACTCTCCCCGCACTGCAGGTGTCAACAAACAGAAGGGGGTTAAGGAGTTCAGTTCGTTCTGCAAAGTTCTCGCTGAAGCTCCGAAGTCCGAGAGGAAGTTCTACCCGGGTCTCACGGCCATGCTAAAGTCGTCCGACTGGGAGGTCGCGTATCCCAACCTGGTGAAGCTGTTGGCGGCTGTCGCTGTGCTGCCGTTGAGCACAGTTGAGTGCGAACGGGGTTTCTCGCGTCAAAACGTGATCAAGAGTTGGGTGAGAGGTGCCCTCAAGGATCTGGACCTTATGTGCATGGCCTTGCTGCAGTATGAGCCCGACTGGGAGGAGGTGGTGAAGATCTGGAGAGCTTAGAAGAAACGCACGCCCTTCACAACAGTTGCAGCAGCCAAGAAGCCACCAAGTGCAAAAGGGAAAGAGAAGGTAGAGGACGATGATGACATGTATCTAGTATCTGGCTCAAGGGGGACAGAGACCCCCATGCACATGACTTTGAGCGATGATAGCGATGATAGCGATGATAGCGATGATAGCGATGATAGCGATGATAGCGATGATAGCGATGATTGCGATGATTGCGATGATTGCGATGATTGCGATGATTGCGATGATTGCGATGATAGCGATGATAGCGATGATAGCGATGATGGCGATGATAGCGATGATGGCGATGATAGCGATGATGGCGATGATAGCGATGATAGCGATGATAGCGATGATAGCGATGATGATGATCAGTATTTTTTTTAAGGCACACTGTGTGAACAACGCTATTTATAAGACGACCCTGGAAAAACGGTGTTTCTAAGCTGGCGACACTAAAGATCAGTGTTACACTCCAAGGGACCCTAAGTGCTCAGCGTACCCCAAAACGAATCCGAGGGCCTGCTCCTTGCCCAACCCCCAAAAAATGTGGTAGGGAAATTATTTACGGGGTTGATAGTCATATCGGGCAAAATAAACCAGCTCGATATGGGTGGTGCCTTGCACACAAACAACGTCATTGACGCCGCCCGTGGGGCTCGAACCCACGACCACAAGGTTAAGAGCCTTGCGCTCTACCAACTGGGCTAGGGCGGCTGTTATACAGTCTGAACAATACATATATGTTTTCTTCATTTCGTTTTTCAATTTCAGCCATGATGGTATTGTGTTCTTGGAACCACTTGGTCAACTTCGCAGCCAGCTATACGGTAACATTCTATTAGCTGTCTATTGGCACACGTAACATGGCATTACATAACTGTAAGTTTCAGATACCATAGTACGGTACAGATAATATAGGTGCTTGAATTTAGGTTGGTGTACATAAGTGCTCATAAACCCGCTTACTGATGGCAGCACCAACAGCCTTTCCCTTCACATGCACACCACACAGCAGTCGTTCCTGTGCCTCCCGGTTTCCCTCCTGCCCATGCAGGTGAGAAAGAGAGATTAGGGAGAGGGAGAAAGGGTGACACAGGGAGGTGAGCGGGAGGGAACGGTGAGACAGGGAGGTGAGCGGGAGGGAGAGAGGTTGAGACAGAGAGCGGAGAAGAGAGAGTTGCAGGTGGGGGCAGGAGAGCGCAGGAGAGTGCAGTGGGGGCAGGAGAGTGCAGGTGAGTGCAGGTGAGTGCAAGTGAGTGCAGGATAGTGCAGGTGAGTGGAGGTGGGGGCAGGAGAGTGCAGGTGAGTGCAGGTGAGTGCAGGAGTGTAGGAGAGTGCAGGTGAGTGCAGGTGAGGTGAGTGCAGGAGAGTGCAGGTGAGTGCAGGTGAGAGCAGGTGAGTGCAGGTGAGTGCAGGTGAGTGCAGGTGAGGTGAGTGCAGGAGAGTGCAGGTGAGTGCAGGTGAGTTAGATGGTGGCAGGCGAGGGGGGAGTGGGTAAGATGGTGAGTACAGGATGACCTGAGGAGGGTGTCTCAGGATATAGACACATGCCTTAATCTATTCCAAAGGGTGGAGAGTGGGGAAATGTGACTGTACAGGAACAAGGAGAAGATACGCAACTGTACAAAGCGCATTTTGGGTTTGATGTTACTGTAGCCGGGTAGTCAAATAGGGAATCGTGAAGCAGGCAAGGGAAGGGAACGGCGGACGCACGAGAAAGGTGTAGGCAGCGTGGAGGGAGGGCAGGGAGGGGTAGCGGCGGAGGATGGCCGTAGCCATGTCCACTGTGAGGCCGCGCACCTGATCGCATGCGGGGAAGATAGCGCAAAAAAAGAGGGGAACGCGGGGAATGAGGAGAAAGAGGGAATGTGTGCAGTTGTGTGCAGATGTGTACAGTGCAGGTGTGTGTGTGCACCCACGTGATACTTTCTTCTTGAGCAATGCAAAAACAAGCTGCAAGACGTTTTAAATCAACTTAAAGCCCACTCGCGAGAGCCTATGAGATGGCATTTGAGTCAACTCACAAATCACCAAGTTGCAAGAGCACCTACAGCAACTCACCTGCAGCAGCATATAACAGCAATGTACCTTTGAGGCGCCTCAAAACTCACCTGCAGCAGCATATAACAGCAATGTACCTTTGAGGTGCCTCAAAACTCACCTGCAGCAGCATGTGACCAAAGACATCCCCCACTGAGAGAGCCTGTGAGGAGCGACAGGCATCCAGAAATTGATCAAAAGTGACGCAGAAGTCGCGAGGCGGGGGGGAGGAGGACGAGGCATGGAGTGTGGAAGGTGGGTGACAAGGGGCGGAGGAGAGGCCGTTGCAGATATCAGCGATGGCGCGAGTGAGGTGGGCGTAGTGGCGACGCGTGTGTGCGATGCACGTGGTGTGATGCACGTCAAAGCCATCGTGCACTAGAGTCTGGACGGACCTGGTGGTGTGGGTGGTATGGGTGAAGTGAAGGGGCGAAGATAATGAGGCATGACGATAGGAGAGAGTGGGTTGCGATGCACGTGGTGTAATGCACATCAAAGCCGTCAAGCACATGCACAAGCGTTTTGATGGACCTGGTGGTGTGGGTGGAGGGGCAAAGGTAATGAGACACAATGATAGGAGAGAGTGGGCGCGATGCACATAGTGTGAAGCACGTCGAAGCCATCACGCATTCAGTGTTTGGACGGACCTGGTGGTGTGGCAAAGGGAGGAGGGGGTGGGAGAGATAGAGGAAAGGAAAAACAGGGAGTGTGGGCAATGCATGAGATGAGCTGGGAGGAGGGCAAAGGAAGGAACAGGAAAGGAGGGAGGGCAAGGGAAGTGAAAGGGAGGGAAACGCATCGTGTGTGGTGGATGTGGTGTGGTTCACGTTTTAATCCACCCACACTGAACTGAACTGCATGCAATGAGAGCATGAGGCGACAGTCCGCCACAAATGCAAACTAACTGCCTCCACTCCTCTTAATTGCTCTCATTCACCTCACTCTGCCACTCGGGAATACAAAAGGTGACCTGACACACAAAAGGTAATGGAAACGAGATGGAGAAAGAGACAACATACGCCGTGCGCAGGCTCTCCGCGCCGTTGCTGGCGTCCATATTGCCCTCCACCACGTAGATTGGGCGGCGAAGACCGCAGTGCTGAGACGGGGATAGGGATGGGGAGAAAGGTGCAAGGGAAAATAGAGAAGGAAACATCAGGTACGAGCAAAAGAAGGCTGCAGTGCTGAGATGAGACGGGACAGAAAATAGTGAGCAGGGAGGATGGGACGTGGTTTCGAAGGCTTCTCAAGTCGCTTTGGCAGATTGACTAACTACTGATCCCACACATGCTTGCTCTCACACACATGCTTGCTCTCGCACACATGCTTGCTCTCACACACATGCTTGCTCTCGCACACATGCTTGCTCTCACACACATGCTTGCTCTCGCACACATGCTTGCTCTCGCACACATGCTTGCTCTCGCACACATGCTTGCTCTCGCACACATGCTTGCTCTCGCACACATGCTTGCTCTCGCACACATGCTTGCTCTCGCACACATGCTTGCTCTCGCACACATGCTTGCTCTCACACACATGCTTGCTCTCACACACATGCTTGCTCTCACACACATGCTTGCTCTCACACACATGCTTGCTCTCACACACATGCTTGCTCTCACACACATGCTTGCTCTCACACACATGCTTGCTCTCACACACATGCTTGCTCTCACACACATGCTTGCTCTCACACACATGCTTGCTCTCGCACACATGCTTGCTCTCACACACATGCTTGCTCTCACACACATGCTTTCTCTCACACACATGCTCACTTGCAGGCACGCACCCTGTCCCTCCCTCCCTCGCTCTCCACACCTCATAACTGTAAGGCGTACCCACCTTGATCCTCTGCTTCCGGTCTCTTCCAAGTCAACCCACCTTGATCCTCAGCTTCTGGTCCTTGAATCGCTTTGACTTGATTGACTGCCACAAATCGTCCACTCTCTTGCGCTCCGCCACCCACTCCAAGCAGAACAGCGCGCCGGGCAGTGCAGGAGACGCGGAAGCAGCAGGGAGAGCGGATGGGGGGACAGCAGAGGAGGAGGATGGAGGGATGGAAGAGGGAGGACAGGAGGAGGAAGAGGAGGTGGAGGGAGGTGTGGCGGATGAGGTGGGAGGAGTGAGGGGCTGAGCCACCCAGAGGGCATCGCCCACAGGCAGTGCTGCGACCTGATGGTGGCATTCGGGAGCGGGGAAGGGAGGGAGGGGGCTTCTGAGAAATCCGAAAAGGAGTGGATGGGAAAGAGGGTGTGTTGGAAGGGCGAGGGGCTGAGCCACCTAAAAGACATCTCACACAGGCAGTGCTGCGGCCTGATGGTGATGGCAGCAGGCAGGAGCCAAGAAGGAGAGGGATGGGGCTTTTGAGAACTTTTAGAAAAGGGTGGAGGGAGGTGCAGTGAATGAGGGTGAGGGTGAGGGTGGGTGAGGTGAGGGGCTGAGCCACCCAGAGGACGTCGCCCACAGGCAGAGATGCGACCTGGTGGTGATGGTAGCTGGTGGGAGTGGGGTTAGGGGGGTCATGAATCAGATTGAGGAGGGGTAGAGTGTGCGGGCGTAGGGCAGGAATGGTTAGGGCGAGAGAGTAGGGCGTGGGGGTAGGGCGTGAGGTGGGAAGGCGTGAGCGTGTGCAGCTTTTGAGGGTTTAAGGTTTGGAAACAGTATCCAATATAGACTCGTGAAGATATGTGGGCAGGAGCACAGCAGATATGAAGGGAGTACAGCATTTACTGGGCCTGTTATGAACAAACACTAGCAAAGCGGCAAAGACCACTAGCAGAGCGCCGTGGCGAGGCACAGAGGCAAGGTACCTGCGCCGGAAGCTTTTCCACTCTGGTGAGGAACTCCGTGAGCTGTGCTGCCCTGTGGGGGGACCAATGGAGAGTGAGGGGCGAGAGAAATGCTGTGAGCTGTGCTGCCCTGTGGGGAAGATGGAGGGTGAGGGGCGAGAGAAATGCTGTGAGCTGTGCTGCCCTGTGGGGAAGATGGAGGGTGAGGGGCGAGAGAAATGCTGTGAGCTGTGCTGCCCTGTGGGGAAGATGGAGGGTGAGGGGCGAGAGAAATGCTGTGAGCTGTGCTGCCCTGTGGGGAAGATGGAGGGTGAGGGGCGAGAGAAATGCTGTGAGCTGTGCTGCCCTGTTGGCCATATGAGCATGCGGAGAGGGAGTGAGGAGAAAGGTAAGGAGAGAAGATGGGAGTGGAAGAGGGGGGAGAAGATGACAAGGAGGTGAGGAAAGGGAAGACTGTTGAGCTTACAATGATGAAGGACCGAAGGGGGAAGAAAGAAAGAGTGAGAGTCTTCAAATACGGCTGCACTGATCTACTCCATCAATTCTCACCAACTCTCACCCCTTCCCACCCCTCCTCACCCCTTCTCCACGTTGTAAGTCAGACAAACCACTCAGCACGTGCCACAAAACTGCTGTCTATCCTCAGCACGTGCTTCTGCATACACCCAACCCCACTCCATTCCACCCCTCAGCACCCATTCTTACCCCTCCTCACCCCTCCTCACCCCTTCTCCCGGCTGTCAATCAGCAGCACCACCCGATACGCATCACAGAAGCGCTGCCCCTTCGCCAGCGGGGGCAGGCGAATGTCAGCCGTCTCCACGAGTGAGAGGCAGGTGGGTGATGATGATGGGAGCAACAAGGGTGGCGATGGCAGGTAGGTGGGGAGTGGTGAGAGGTGGGCGGACTGTGAATGAGAAAGGGGTGGTGCTGCAGAGGAATCGCGGCAGTCAGGGAGTGCAGCACGGGTGTAGGGGCAAGCAGTGTGAGAGAAGGGAGGGAAAGGCAAAGGAGAAAATTCTGAGACAGAAAATGTGGAGGAAGTCATTGCACACAAACACCACTCATTGTGTGGATGCATGCACGTACCATTCACTGCATGCATGCACGTACCATTCACTGCATGCATGCACGTACCATTCACTGCATGCATGCACGTACCAATCACTGCATGCATGCACGTACCATTCAGTGCCTGCATGCACGTACCAATCACTGCATGCATGCACGTACCATTCACTGCATGCATGCACGTACCATTCACTGGATGCATGCACGTACCAATCACTGCATGCATGCACGTACCATTCACTG